>JAYMFX010131545.1:0-12403 GCA_036784945.1 Monocelis spectator | reverse complement strand
CAGACATCTTCTTATACATGTGACAGACATCCTCTTATACATGTGACAGACATCCTCTTATACATGTGACAGACATCTTCTTATACATGTGACAGACATCCTCTTATACATGTGACAGACATCTTCTTATACATGTGACAGACATCCTCTCATAAATGTGACAGACATCTTCTTATACATGTGACAGACATCCTCTTATACATGTGACAGACATCTTCATATAGGTACATGTGACAGGATTATTATATTATTTGCATACTACAGTTGTTCGAATTTACCGTAGTAAATGCGACCCGTACTGTAACTTCATTATTTTGTAATTCTATGAATTAAAATTCCAAAACAATTTTTTATATCCTAAATGTAGCATTGAACATTTATAGAGATCACATTTTATTTATTTTGATGCACAAATTATTGGGCATAAATGATTCAGTCTTGCTTATTGTGTATTATTAAACCTTAATACCTACATGTATAATAACCATTCATGTAAAAGCATATTCTTCATCATTAACTTCTCACTATTTCTACTCTCCTATTAATATGTATTATACACAGTCAAACTTTGATCATATGCCCCGATTTCCACCATTTGTTACACCCTAAATGATTATCCGACCACTCCCATTTCTATCTATTTTGGGTACATTTTCATATTTTACATAACTTAAATCAAATTTATTTAATACTTTTGGCATTTTGCCAGCATTAATTATAAAAAATTGAAGTAATGACAATATATTGGTCGAACAAATCGCATACAATTAACATTTGGATTTCTGAACATTGAAAAAATGTCTTTGATGACCATTTCTCGCTTTGTAATGAATGTTGTTATGATGTCAAATTTGTCGATTGCTTTTTAAAGTATTTATTAAGTGATTTTACTTAAATTGGTCTGTTTACTAGATACTTCTTAATCAATTAAAAGAGAATCAATAGCTTATTATTGTCTTTACTGAGAACAAAAATTACAATGATGATATGATGTGAGAAATAAAATCAAAAACATTAAATAAAATCCAATAAAATCCATAATATCTATGTACATCCACTGCATTAAAATCAAAGTGTGAGTACCTATCCAATAAATGAAGTCCAACACCGATTGTTGAACCTTTAAGATGAACAGCCAATCAAAGATAAGAAAAGGTAAGACAACCTGATTAGAAAGTATTTATTATTCGATATAATAACGTTCTTTCTTGTATCGATTGATTCGAGGAAGATATCCATGTCCATAATTTTCCTTTATACTATCTAACTTGTGAATCCGATTATCATGTACTATGAGGAATAGAATATCGTAAGCAACTACAGATGCAGATAAGAATTGTAAATAAGAGAGTAAGTAGATGAGATATGATCAGGGATCGAAGAGAATCATCATAACTTTACGACATGATTATTCTAATTATTCAATATACATGATGGAGAAGGCAACGATATGTTAATGACTTATTATTAACAATACAAATAATGAATAGAAGAAATGAGAGCAGACAGACAGATCATTCAAAATCGCTCGATTCCGCCAATTCGTCCTCCGTTTCGTTCGAATCGAAACGTCTTTTATTCAGCGCGAGTTTCAACACCGCCTCCAGACCAGTTTCTGTTTTATGAATGTTTTTAGGTTGAGTTTCACTGCGGTTCACAGGTCGTAGACGAAACTGACCACTTTTAATAGCACTGAATAGATCCGAGTCGGCTAAAAGGATTGTACCAAATCATCAATTAACACCTCAGTAGAATTAAGTCTGCAGAGTAAACAGTTTATTATTAAAGAAAACTGATTTACGTCAATATTTTAACGTTATTTTAAAAAATCCTTATTATACAAACTACTGAGAATTATAATAAATAGTATGAACATTCGAACACAATTATTTAAAATAAAATAGAAACAACATTAAAAGGATTAAGTTATCTTTAGCTAAACAATCCTATAGAGAATAGATGATTTATAGACTTTTTACCTGATGTGCATTTATTCATTTTATCGTTAGATTTCAGAGAGCAGGATCTTGCGCTGTCTGAATCGTTGTTAGATTTGTTCACGGTTATTTTAATATTAAACGCTGGAGGAATCGGGGGTGGTGGTGGCGGAGGAATAGACCCTGACAGTGAGACTGGTGGAGGGAGAGGAGGGGGCGCTGGGGGAACTGAGAGTATAGGGGGATTTGCTTCCAAGTCGGGTAGCATGGAGTCCATGGAAGGAGGAAGAATTGAGTCGAATACTGATGAATCATTGACGACAGGTTTGCGAGATTTAGGCGCTGTCAGAGTTGCTGGAGTCGGAAAACGTTTCTAAATAAATAAGAAAATTTAATTAATTTGAAATGTAAACTATTTCTTCCATTTAAACAATAGAATAGTGAGCATATCATTATTTAGGCTGTGCATTGAAATATTAATACACAATTTAACGTTTTTATTTTAATATTCACTATTCAATGAAAATACTACTTAAGTAGTAGTACGCGAGAAACGTTAATTTTAAATAATCCACAATATATTTGGGTGCATTGATTATTTCAGCATGACAACTAAATCTCTCAACCATATGAATGCATTTGAAATGATAAAGATGAAGAAAATACTTAAATACATTACGCAATGTATGGTGTTACGCAATCGATATCTCAAAATAAAATATATTTATCGTTATCGTTGAAACTCTAAATGTAAATGGCATATTCATAAAAAATAAGGGCTACCCTTTTGTGTTCGGCTAATCTTTCGAGAGTTTTCCTTCTCTCCTGCTCCCAGAATTCGGACTTTTCTCGATCCATTAATATTTTCTCTTCTTTTTTCTAAAAATTGAAAGTAATTGCAATAAAGAAAAGAGGGTTTTATCAAAATTTATTCATTTAAACAATACCATTTTCAGTTTTCTATGATGTTCTCGAGTAGTCTCGGCCATTTTTAACTTTTCTTGTCGTTCTCTTTCATTCTGAACAGCGATCATCTAAAAATTGAATATTAGATTAACCAGATTGAATAGACCATATTATCAATGTGGTCTATTCAATCAATAATAAGATTAAGTTACCATTTTATTCCTTATCTTTGATCTCTGCGCATTTATGGCAGCGATATGGGAGTTGAGTTGATTGAGTCTGACCTGCTCGGGTGAGAGGATACTGCACAGACTATGGAGTTGCTCTTCATTCTCAGCTGCTTCATAGAAATCGTCCTCATCGGAAAACTCTTCACACGGGTGCTCTCCACAATGTTCCCATGTTTGTTTTCCCTGAATACGACGATTCTTTATCGATCGACTTTCAAATCGGGATCCTAATTTACCCAGCTCCTCTAAAAATGATAATTTGGAAAATTTGAAGACTACATAGAAAATCTAAGTCATGTTATTCTAAAATGTTTTTACCTCTGACCAATCGCATCTCCAGTTTAATTCTCTCCTCCTGCAGATTGAGAATGTCTAATTGAACACGCTGTAACTGAGTGTCAATAGAGTCCACTTTCTCATCCGAATTAGTCCCGACAGATTCACGTCTTCAACACAATAATAGCATTCTTATGAGTTACTACATAATTATTAATATGCTGTTTCACTCAAAGAAATGCTCAAATTCTTTTACTTTAACACAGCTTTCTTAATGAGAAGGCCCTCCCTCTTGGCGCGATTTTCTTGCAGTTTTTCAGATAGTCGCTGGTCAGCCAACTTGTATAGTCTATCACTGGCACAAAGGTCGTATGTTCGAGTGCCTACTCGTAAACGGTCCTCCTCCATAGCTGACACATAATCTGTAAGAGAATACATTGTTACTCAACTAATGCTCACTGGATAAAAGACTTATTTTAGGAGGACAATTAGGGTTGAACTCACCATTATAAACAGCTGCAGTTTGAGAGAAGAATTCTTTCTTTAATTCGTGGATGCTCATTTTGCAAGAGAGATATTCTTTCTCATATTTCAACAGTTGTTGGTTGGCTTCTTGCTTTATGCGAGGACCAACTGTTTCACTTTTCATGGTACATTTTGCTTTCTAAACAATTATAGTTTGCGAAATTAATTGCTTCTTTATAATTAGAAAGTAACAGACTTTGAAATAAAAGAATTAAAGAACTGTATAGATATTTTATAAGGTAACGTAATCTTTATACAGCGCTATACAATATTTCATTCCTGAGAGTAGCTACATAGCCGGGATTTGAACTCTCGACCCCTGGATTGGTCGAGAGTTTATTTTTGATCATTTTTTACAAAAACAATAACAATTTGAAAGCCTTCTTATACTGTGGGCTAATTCAACTGGAGGCTGAATCAGACTACATAGAGACTACTTAAAGATTGAAGCAGTATCATACTATTAACAATAGAGTTTAACTAACCACTAATCACTGCTAGAGTGACTCAAAGTCAAGATAATATCAGCACAACGCTAGCTTAGCGGAATATCATTTACCTGAATTTCTGGATAAATCACTTCTCGTAAATCAAGAAATGGCTGTAACTTGAAATTATAAAGAGCAGCCATTGCATTGTGCAAAGAATTCAATGCTTTGTCTTCTTCAATGTAAAGATTCAGTAGGTCTTGCATCACAACCTCAAGTTCATGCTGACCAATCAGGGATAAACAAGCGCGAGTTGTCACTAGGACACGGTCGTTCAATTGATTTAGGGCAAATTCGCTCATACGATCAAAGTATCGATCCCAAGTCACAGGGGCAGAATTCATTTCCTCATTTTCTGACAAACAATCATCAAAAAACACTTCAAGAAATATCTGCTTACCACAAAGATCCAATGCAGTCTGAAATAAAAGTCGAAATATTGGGAACAATTCGAAATACAATTATGATAACAAATTTATGCGCATCTCCAATAATTCTTACATGAAAGTATTGGTTTAAGCCTTCAACAATTTCTTCAGGTAAATCGAAAATTTGCTCATCAGTTCCAGTAGCCATCCAATTAAAGAAGTAACTCTGATTATCATCAGCTGGCCACTTTGATAGATCGGGAAAATATTCTTGGAGTTTGGGTCTAATTAATGAAATTACTGTATGCATATTTTGTAATTGATCCTTTGAGAATAATCGAGACCAAGCTGGATATTTTTCATCAACAAATGTTCGACTTTGACGACTCTAAAATCGTAAGATAAAAGGGTTTTAGGTAAATTCTACTGTAATATTTTGATTTTTATATTATTTTTAATAAAACCTAAAAAGGAAAGAGTTTTTAGCTTGATATAAATGAAGTTTTATGGATATGCAAAATGAATGTCAGATATTTTGATGTCAGGCAGGAGAAGAAAACTCAGTGATATCCTACTAAACTTACTAAACATGTGACTGCCAATCTTTTCTCAAAATAATTCCAGCAGAAATGAAACCTTAGATTTGGTTTAGTTTTTTCCAGTTCAAAAGGGTCATCTTTAATAATAACCCATTCATCATTTCTATCAAGACTCTCCATTTTCAAAAATCTATAAAAAATAGTCAAAGAAAAGAATAAGATATTTGAACAATTCAAATAAAATTAAAAACCACAATTCATAGTTAAAAATTTTATATCTTTTTTATAATTTATTCAAATTATTGTTTTATGATTGGTACAAATTATAATGCATAAGTTTTATTAAATGATTTTTACTAATATTAAACTTTTATCCGTTATTGTATTTAATTTTTGGTCTCTCTTGCAGACATTCCAATGTCATAGGTTTATAGTAATATTGTACAACATAAAGTTATTAAAAAATGTTTGTACTAAAATTTGGTTAAAATATGTCAATCATGTAGTTTTCTTATAGTTTGAATAAACTAATTTTTGACATTGTAGGATACATCTCCCAATAATTTTTATTTAACTTATTTTTATCTGGTTTAATGAGCATAAGTTAAAGATAAATAATATGTATATATATTATTTAGATGCTGATAGACATGATGGAAATTTATAGTCTGCTATGACATCTTATATGTTTGTGTAATTCAAAGTTGACAAGAAATGTTTAAATCTAATTATTAGTTTGAAAAACTTGACATTAAGCTATAGAAGTTGACTATAAATCTGACATTTTGATTAGTTAATCTCATACTTTATTATAACTAATATATTGACAGTACAAGTTATAACTATATTATTTAGTATAACTTGTACTTGTACTCTTGTCTCTTGACCTTGGAATTCTAATAAATTTTAATTGGACAATATCAGGGAAATATAACGGAAATCAGAATACATATTTTGATAATCGTTCACAATATGAAAACTGTAGCATTGTAGCATTGATCGAAAAATTACTTTTCATTATAATCTTGATTACATAGTTCCACTAATTTTAAAAATTGACGACGAAAAGTATTTACAATAAAGGTTATTTAATTTTTGCCTGAGTTAATGATGTAATGATTTTTGCCTGATTTAATGATGTAACTTGATTACATATCTTTGAATACTCAGTAGAATAAGAATCAAGCTTTTCATGAGAAATATAAACTTATAACAATTAAAAATGTTTAAAAGTTTATTTTTATTGTTCTTATGTAATTAATTTGTAACAATTATTTTGTTTGTTAATATCAATTTTATGAGTCCTTCCAAACGCGTTTCCTCAAATAATTTCGGAGTTAGCACAATAAAATGGGATTACCTGAAGAAATTCTTTATGACGTAAGAATAACATATTTCTTGATATTATACTTAAATAAATTCAACGATCAAAAGTGTTCTGTGGTTCGGACACAAGTGTCTTATTTTTTAACCTTTATATCTTCATGTAATGATTACCAATAAATCCTAAAAAAAACCATCTCATACCCTAGTAGCGGTATGAGATTTGAAATGATAACACAAGATGAAAAATCATAATGAAAAATTTTGATTTTCATTAGTTAAATCATTAGTTTCAATTATTAAAATGTATGTCTATAACTATCTAACTATTCCACACTACAAATTAAAAACATCAACCCATATTGACAAACGGTTCCTCAAATTATAGAAATACTCAAATCTGATTGGTTGTTTGCATAACTTAGCATCAATTTATATAAGTTGATGGTAAATCAGACATTCTGATTGATTATTCTCATAGCTTGATATCTAACAATTTGACAAGTGTCTGTCAACATACATCAACACACTTTAATTTATTTGCTATAACTTGATATTTTTATTTGCAAAGCACTAAAGTATTGTTGTGCTATCATTCTGTAAATTACTGCGCATAGCCTAAAATAATTTTTTAGATACAATATTTGATATATTCCAAGGATATTATTTTTTTTAAATATTAATTAAAAGTGTAATTTTTGATAAACAAAATTTTAATGTTTATTTTATAAGTTCTGTTTGTGAGTAGTTATAATTTGGTAATATTTTTATTTTAGTTCATTTTATATATTTTTTATATATACATTTTATTAAATCTTATATATATTTACTAATTTTTAGTACATTCCTGGATTTGGAAATCATTTCAGTTCTGAAGATCCTAGATGCAAAGGAGCTTTACCAAAAGGGCAGGTAGATACACAAATTATTCTAAAGAACTGTTAAGTTTTTAGAATAGAATTTTTTCACCAATCATTTTAATATTATAATTAAAATTTTAGAACACTCCTCAAAAATGCAAATTTGGTTTGTATGCAGAGCAATTGTCTGGCACAGCATTCACAGCATCAAGAAAGGAAAATCAAAGAAGGTATGTATTTTAGTTATTTGTGTTTTCATATGTTGACTCTTTATCAATAACTGTTTCCATAAATGTTCTCAATTAAAACTTATATTTCAAATTATTTTAGCTGGTTATATAGAATCAGACCATCTTGCATGCATTATCCCTTTAAAAAAGCAGATAATCCAGACTTCAACAATGGCTTTGTTACTGAGCATCCAAATCCTAACCAGTTAAGATGGATGCCATTTTCTCTACCATCCTATAATGAGAATGTTGATTGGGTTGAGGGTCACAAAACAATCTGTGGAGCAGGAGACCCTAGAACACGAATTGGATGTGCTATTCATGTGTATCTGGCTAATAGAGACATGAAAGATAAAGCTTTTTATAATTCAGATGGAGACCAGTTGATTGTCCCACAGCAAGTAGGCTTTTATTATTAAATTTTTGTGTTCCTAAGGGGTTAGGTATTGTACCACCAAATTAACATTATTATATTAATCCTATCCTCTGCCTTCCATTTTAATTTACTCATCCTATCAATTCATTGTTCAAACTATAACCAAACCGGATAATCAAAATATAATCTATATCAACTATTTCCTTATGAAAATTGATGACATTAACCCAGCAATATGTTTGTGCAGGCGGTTATCGAACCCTGGCACTCCTTTATTGTGATGCATTCAGTTAATGGGTGATTAGAGTTTCTGTCAATATGTAGGTACATACTATCTCATCGAATCGTCCAAATCTTGTCACTCGAGAACAATCTCAACAAGTTGAGTACCTATTTTCAATGTTAGAATGTTGAATGTTATGATAAATGTATGGTTTTTGAGTAGAGTCAATGAAGTCAATGAGCACTTAATTAATCGATTGTGTGGTGAAAACTCGCTCTACAAATTATTCAGTTGTGTAGATTATTGAATTCATGATGATAAATTTGATTTGAATGAATGATTAACAATAGTTTCGAAAAATCCATTAAAGTAAAAATCTCTCAAATTGTTAGGAATTAAATTTCAGTATATACTTCAGCATATTAATCATTTCATACGAGTGTTTATGATTTAGGGCAGCCTTCATATTACCACAGAATTTGGTCGCCTGTTGGTAACTCCTGGGGAAATTTGCGTCATTCAACAAGGCATCCGATTTTCTATAGATCTTCCTGATGGACCAAGTCGAGGTTATGTTGCAGAAGTCTGGGGAACCCACTTTCAATTGCCTGATCTAGGTCCGATCGGGGCAAATGGATTGGCCAATCCGAGAGATTTTGAAACACCAGTCGCTTACTTTGAAGATAAAGAGGTTAGAAAATTAACTTTGGAATTGAATTTATAATCTCTTTTTTATCATAAACATTTCAATATCTTCATTTTAGACAAAATTTAAAATCGTCAATAAATTTCAAGGCCATCTTTTTGTTGCCGAGCAAAATCACAGCCCGTTTGATGTGGCTGCCTGGCACGGTAACTATGCGCCTTACAAATACAACCTGACCAATTTTAACACCATAAACTCTGTTTCGTTTGATCACGTGGTAAGTCAATTGTCATAGAAATAAAATAGTTTGTATTGCGAGATGTATATTGTCAGAACCATTAAGTGTTTTAAAAGACTGTTTTTCATTCAGGACCCATCCGTATTCACAGTTTTAACTTGCCCTTCCAACAAGCCAGGCACTGCCATCATGGATTTTGTGATATTCCCACCTAGATGGTCGGTTGCTGAGAACACATTCCGCCCTCCCTACTACCACAGTATGAAAAATATGAAATCCTATTTTTCTTGATTTCTATAATACAATATTACAATTGAAAATATTAACGTTTAAAAGAATTTTATTATGAAATTAACTGACAGAATTTATTATACATTTGAAGAATTTTACTACTTAAAATGTACCACCAGTAGTAACTACAGAATGTGTATTAATTTAAATATTGTGATATATTAGGTTGTGCAGATATTGATTTAATTTTAAAATAGCCTGCCTATTTCATACAATTCATAGGAAATTGCATGAGTGAATTCATGGGTCTAATCTACGGGAAATACGAGGCAAAAGAATCTGGTTTCTGTCCAGGCGGGGCCACTCTACACAGCATGATGACACCACACGGTCCCGATGCTCAATGCTTTGATGGGGCCAGTAATGCTTCACTGAAACCAGAGAGGGTTGCCGATGGCACTATGGCATTCATGTTTGAGTCCAGCATGAGTATGACCGTCACTCGCTGGGGCAATGAGACTTGTAATAAGGTGACAGCAATCAAAAAATAATCGATAATGTTCCGACCATAGAGATATATGACGTAATAATGAATGAGAATAGTCAGTGTTTTTCAGTTGCTAAAAATAGAAATTACGGCTAAATTTTTTGACTCTCTAAAATTGCAAAACTTTGAGAATCAGGAACAGTCTTATCATAAATTGAATTAAACTAAAAACAATGCTTATTTAACTATGACTATGAATCAAATTAAGAAATACGATTTTTGTTTTTCTGCATTAAAATATGAAATAAACATCTTCTAGATGCGCTAAAAATCAAAACTATCGATTAGAATTATTTTAAGCGCGAACCAATTAATTGAGTTTGTGGACTCTATCATTTAATCTCTGCTAACAAAGTCAATTCACACATAGTTCGTTTCCTCTATTATTCTTTCATTGTAATCTGTGTTGTTCTTATTGCATCTGTCAATTTGAAAAAAACTCATCTTATCGATTTATGTGAAATGATACATAATACAGTATTCTAAAGGTATCATTCATATCATAAGTTAGATTACAGCGTCTATTTAGTAACTAAATAATTGTAAAATACGATTTTTGTTTTACTGCATTAAAAAAATTAAATAAACAACAACGGATAACTATTTTTATGTGCGGCTAATTTGTCTTGTCGCCGTTTTGACCATAATTCTGTATAATTACGGCAATAAAAAAATTATGTAAATATTTAAAAAAAAGCACTTGATCAATAATAATGATCTTTCTAATTTGTTTTAGGTTGATGAAGCGTATTATGAATGCTGGCAAGCTTTAAAAAAGAATTTCACATTGTCGTAATTTTGACCCAGAAAATCTAAACATTAAAATATTTGAATTATCATTAAATTTTATGAAATATTGTGATTTTAGAAGGTTTTTTATTTATTGTGGATACTTTTTAAAAGATAGTCTTTAATGATTTTACTGGTTTTATATCAATGTTGATATGTCATGACATTTTTTTAAATACACTTTTATACCACATGTCTTAAAATTACTTAAATGAATCAATCAGGTGATAGATGGGCGTATGGATATTTAAATGATTGGTAATTTTTAAGGTTCGGTTTTAAGACTATCTATACCTAACAAACCCTATAACAAATCTTGTAATCTTGCGGAACCTGGATCTAGAAAGACATCAAAAAATTCTCGAAGAGCTGAAAATTGGAAAGCCCTGACTATAGACTACTAGACTATAAACAGATCGAGCCGACCAACAGATTATAATAAAAAAAATGAGACAATCAATAAATTGTAAGCAAATTCAAATACCTAGGGTCATATACTGGGACAACTGTGATGGATGAAGGAAATGTGAGGATCCATTCAGGATATCCTTAAGATCCCAATCAAGGGGAAAATCAAGTTTTCACACACACCAGCCATGATATACGGCTCTGATAGTTCTGGCAAAATTAAGGAAAGAATGGCAACAACCGAAGTGAAAATCCTTATAAGAATCCACCTAATATCCCTTCTTGAACACATCAGTAACAACAAAGTATATCTTAGAATGACCAAGATAAAGATACCTAACCATCGCATCTTGGATGAGAAGCCAAACTAAGACGATACGGACATATTCTGAGAAGAAGTCCATAAGTTTTCGAGTGTGGCGAGTGAAGCAAGACCAACCATAGCTATACCATGATTGGGAAGAAGTCTTCAAGGTGAACATAAATTTAAAAGATTTTATAGTTTGTATAAAACAAATTTATTTATCATTCAATTTAAATCTATATATTTGCATCATCTACGCTAACATAACACACAAGGTACATAATTGAGAGTTCCTTCCTTTTTATGAGATAGGTGCTAAAATGAGAGATCAGGATGATAGCGTATAATGAAACTTTTTAAGATTATACAGGGAATGATAATAATAAACATATTATTATAGTAACAGACAAAATTCAATTATTCTCCTTTTGTGATCAGTATGATATTAAGAAATGCTGAGATTATATGGTGATTATTGAATGTTGATGAATATGATCATTCTGAATAGAATTATTATCAATTATTGTCAAAGCTTTATAATCGTAGCGTCTTTGTTTTAATTGTCTCCGCTGTATCCATAGATGATTTTGCGAACCCAATTTGTGACAGCGCCCACTTTTACATAGATACCAGCTCTTGTGCCGCAGCCATCGATACCAGAACCAAAGCTGGTGATTCCATACAGCTGCCAGTTTGTCGTGCCGGGAATTTTGCAGTAGAGTCCACCACCGCTATCACCAGTGCAGGTGTCCTGATAAATACAACAAAAATAACACGAAATAATTCACTTTCAAGCTCTCTATATCAGTAAATCTTCAATACACATTTCCATTAAAGATTACAAAATCTTCTTGAGAGAAAATTACAGATCTTTGATTTATATATGATCCTTACAGTCTATCTGTAGGTATCATATGATCCTTACAGTCTATCTGTAGGTATCATATGATCCTTACAGT
>JAYMFX010131434.1:0-12404 GCA_036784945.1 Monocelis spectator | reverse complement strand
TTATAAATTAGCTATAGTGAGGCATGTTAATAACGAAAATCATAGCAGTTTAACTCGAGAATAACAGTCTCCATCATATTGCTGACCATGGCTTTAATATTGAAGTTAGAGAACTGAAATTTCAAACACATATACACTATATACGCAAGCAAAACTGACCTGGTATAAAATTCAAATCGATATGACATCGTTTTCCTATCAAAATCGATTGGAGTAGACCCTCATTATTAGCTGAGAGCAGTCCAGAAATGTTCTTGAAAAAATCAGAAAGATCCATTCATGGTGAAAATCTCATAAAATAGCTTACAGAAATACCCCCTATTTTATCTATCCGGTGGGCTTTATACTCAAATCGATTTCGAAATGTAAAATCGATCTGAATTTTACATTAGGGCAGTAAGTTTGTTTACGCAAAGTATATGTGTTCGAAATTTCAGCTCTTAATCTTCAAACGTCGATTTAGAAGAGGAGTAGCTTGAGAGGGTGGTCGCTTGATAGAGGGCAAATAGCTTGAGAGAGGGCAAATAGCTTGAAAGAAAGGGAGTAGCTTGAGAGAGGGAGTCGCTTGAGAGAGAGAAAACGTAGCGTGAGAGAGGGAGTCGCTTGAGAGAGGGATCGTAGCTTGAGAGAGGGAGTCGCTTGAGAGAGGGCAAATAGCTTGAGAGAGGGCAAATAGCTTGAGAGAAAGGGAGTAGCTTGAGAGAGGGAGTCGCTTGAGTTGTTGGTTGCGTTAGAGGAGAAGTCGTTGCTTTGAGAGAGGGAGAGGTTCATTTCAATGAAGAAATCAACCGCGCTATTTATACTAAAAGAATGTGTCAGTAATTGATTACAATATTCCTATAAAATATTTACAATGAAATGCTTAAAACATTTATTTTTCCTTTACATATTTACATATAATATGTAAATATGTACACTCTAATTCCTCCAGATAAATCGATATCATCGGCAGATACATCACCTGGTTATTCTGTGAGATTTGAATGTTTCGACCAGAATAATTTCTCACGACTGTTGATTTCTTGTGAAAAAAGAATTTCATTCACTATAAAATTGAAGATATAATAAATGTTATGAATCACTGTGGGAAAAACATTAATTACCCTTATGTAGAATTACTGAAAATTGTACTACCGGAAATATAAAAACAACATCTCAGAGAAAAATTTACCACTCGGAATATAATATTCATGTCCTTTTCATCTCTATCTGTCTATCTATAGGTATACGGATATAGTTATGTTTGGCAAAATCTTAATTCTTCCAGTTTATTACAATTTATCTATGCATATAAATCTTCATCGGCAGAAACATTAATCAATTTCATTTGAAATTATTGGGAAACATTTACTATCTTGAAACACATATCGCTATACACTTTCTATCCCCAACTGTAGCAATTATTTGCATATCTCTGGGATTTCATTGGAAATCTGGGATGTCTAAAATTGTTATGCATCGTCTGCTACATTTCATTAATCAAGAAGAGCAGCCAGCCTCCGACTAAATCATTTGGCGATTATTATTGACTGAAATAGACAAATCCATTTTCACGACAATAAAGAGACTTTTATTTAAAATATGGATTGCTGCACTATGACAAAACTTTTCACTTACAAATTTGGGAAAACATTGGGGAATAATATGTAGTTTGTAGGTAGATATGTGTACAGTTTGTTTTGTCGTTTTAGCGTTGTAACAAAGATGAGCAATGTTTTATTTCAACTAAATCTCTTCACTTTGTTTGAAAATAAACAACAATGCAAGATTACGTTACTATACCACATGACATGTGGTATAGTAATCCCTTTCAGTTAGGGAGAAAAATTGCAATCTTCACACGCAGAAATTTATAAATCTGTAGATCTAAATTTTCTTTTTAATAAGATGGGATAAGAAAGAGAATTAGAATCATCCAAAGAGAAGCACAGAACGCCGCTGGCATCTGAAAGCTCCGAAGATTTCTGTTTCGTGCGTCCCCTCAACGTATCTCCAACCTTTTCATATCCTTTTCCAGGTCATCGATTCATAGCATTCTCTGTCTGCCTTTATAAAGGCAGATTCCTTTATACTTCGGATTCCTCCTGCTCTTTTGTCAATCATTTTCCTCAGTGGGTGGTCATTTTCTCTTCTGCAAAGGTGGCCGATCTTCATGGCTTCTCTGGCTGTTTTATCCTCACCCCCAGACTCTTTCTGATAGCTTCACTAGGGATGCGCTCTAAGAGTGAAACAGATGATATCCACTTCAGCATTCTCATTTCGGTTCTTTCTAGCCTTCTTTCATCCTCCTTCTTTAGGGTCAGTGTTTCTTTCAACTGCGTACGGGAGTACTGGTCTGACCATTGTCTTGTATATCTTGGCCTTGCACCCCTAGGATATCGCATCCAGGGATATATCGCCATAGAAATCGGTCCCAGCTAAGGAGTTAAAGATGATGTGTAAATGTCTTCTTTTGATATTCCTTTCCTTTTGAGAATTCTTATGGCATAGTTTATGGCATTTCATCAACAGCTTATGCATAGACAATACCATTTAAAACATTGCCAACAAACCAAATAACAAGTCATACCATACTGTACTTTCCGGGTTTAGATGAAATGTATATTGTCGAAATTTTACGAGACCGTGAAATTTAACAAGCTGTTCATCGAAGCATATAGAGAAGATATATGTACACTTTTGAAATTTGGAAATAATAATGTTCCAAATGTTACGAATTGGAGAAAATGGATCCAAACCGAAATACAATCTGCAACATTTCAAATCTTTCCTTGGACATTGTGCCATAGAGAGCCTAAATACAATCTGGTTCTAGAAGACTTCAGCTAAATGGATCGATAGTAAACTCCTCAAAGAATATATACATATACCAAGAAAAACTGTTATATTTCACTTCTGTTTTTTCCCAACGGGTTCGGAACATTGTATAAGATCTAGTTGAAACACGTCTAGCTTCTAAATTGGTATATCTCACTAAGTCAGGGATAATATATTGACAGTATTAGGATTTATTGCAGTATTGAATCCAGACTTTATGCGCAGGATTTCTTCCTTCTTGTAAAACAGTCCATCTTGTCACTGAATGTGCAACGTTAGTTTCAGTGTTGTCGTCCAAACCGTAAGATCCGTAGTATTTAATTCCTCTAGATTGTTGATGAGTTTGATCTACGGAGTTCTGGAGTTGTTAGCAATTTGAGTCTGTACAATATGATGATAACGCATTAATAGAAATCCAACTATATACATACCTATTACTATAGAAATTAACTATTTTGTCATTATGACATTTACAAAATAGTCAATGTTTTGTAATTTATTAATAATTACATATTCACTTTCAGACTCAAGCTGAAGAAACTCTCAGCATATCTGGATGGTTTACTATTGTAAGTGTAATAATTGCGAGTTTGTTTACGTACCTAAGCATTACTAAACCTTTGTTTATAGTTGAATTTAAATAAACGTTGAATCTTCTAAATCGTAGCCCGTATGATCAATAATTTGGTGGTTCTATATGGTAAATATGTAGTCCATAATTTCTTTAATTCTTTAATTATCTATACTGTTGCTGTTATTATTAATAATGAGTTACACTATTTAAGTTTTGTAAATTAGATAGTTTGAGTATAGAAACATACATAAATATTATACCTTATACCATAAATATCATAACCTCAAGGTGGATGTCTCTCCCCTGCACTCTTCTGTATTTATGCTAAAGACTTAACTTTTAACAATATAAACCAAACCTCGAATATAAATTCAATAAGCTGACGACACAACCGCAGTAATTCCGCATAGGAACAACGAAAACATTCCTGTATCCGCAACTTTGACATAACTTGTTCCAGTTTAAAACTCGATCTAAACACACAAATAAAACCCAAATCCTGACAGCTTCTCGAAACCGGCGACAAAACCCCCACTATATAGAACACATCAATATTCTTGAAGTTTCCCTTAATTCTTATCTCAACTGATTGGCATGAACAGAAAGGATGCTACGGATGCTTTTCTCCAGATTACAAAACCGAAGAACACTACAAACAAAGAAACTCTACAAACTGGCAACCTCGAACCCATCTCATCCTCTCCACTCTCTATTGCCGCATCAATTTGAACGCTCGAGAACTTTCCGCCAACTTGCATCAAACAGTATTTTAATTAACAATAATACAACCTAAAATTTATTATGTTCTTATCATACCACTTTTTAGTGAATTTTTATCATGTTTTTAAATGTTTGATATTTCACACTCGTCTGTACCAGATTCTCATGAGGTATTTTACAAATAAACGCTTTTATCATTATTATTATTAACCTACCAAACAGTTGATATCAGGGAATACAACTGAAGAAGCAATCTGTGTTGGCTAATTCTTCTATCACTTTAAGGACAATCTTCTGAACCGTTACAAGCTGATTCCTTGTTTCTATTATTTAGGTATGGTATGATCCCAGATTAACATGGAAAAAAAGTGATTACGCTAACGTATCTCAAGTATCACTACCATCGAAAGCTTTATGGCTGCCTGATGTTGGAGTGATGAATGGAAAATCTAGTAGGGACTTTGACTTCAGCTCCACTGCTCAATCTAGAATTCAAGTTGATGATCAAGGTACCATTCATTGGCTACACGGAGCCATTCTTGATATCACCTGTCCATTAGATGTGAGCTATTTTCCATTCGACTACCAGACGTGTTATCTAATCATCACACCATGGCAGAGTCCTCTAGATCATCTCCTCATCAACCCGGTAGAGCATGGCTCAACAGTGGATAACAGTTACCTTCCTAATTCAAACGTCAGCGAGTGGGAAATCAATTCTGTCGTCTTTAACTGGAAAGTTTACAAAAGTCAGCTGAATATCAGCTATCAATACATCAGTATAAGCATTAATCTGAAGAGACAACCCTTATATTTTATCGTACTTGTACTCGTGCCCTTCTCCATGTTGAGCTGTTTAGCATGCTTGATTTTCACGCTGGAAGACACTGGGGATCGACTATCAGTTGCTCTGTCTCTGGTACTGAGTATGACAATGTATGTAGTCATTGTGTCTTCAAACGCACCTCGTTCAATGAGAACAATCCCAGTTCTAGGTACGTCATTTTTCTGCAATTCATTAAATTTTGACTAATCGGTTTTGTTCATTTTAAATTTTAACAAAAAATGAAATATAAGCACGTCAGAAGAAGAGCATACTTGGCATCACATTCTATTGATTGAGTCAAAGGGAATCATTGTTATTGGTCAATCAGAGTTGAAATAATTTAACCTACATTCACTTGTCTATACCTACAGAAGTATTGAAATACAGAGCATTGTGACCGGGCTTAAATGTAGTTTGGCAAATTCTCTCCCGACTTGATTGCAGAAAATATTTCAAAATCACTCACACCTACCTGTGAGTGATTGCACCTATACTCCCATCTATACTCACACCTATACTCCCATCTATACTCACATCTATACTCCCGCCTATACTCACACCTATACTCACGCCTATACTCACGCTTATACTCAAACCTATACTCACACCTATACTCACACCTATGCTCACATCTATACTCACATCTATATTCACATCTAAACTTACATCTATAAACACACCTATACTCACACCTGTACTCACATCTATACTCACACTTACTCACACCTTTTTAACTGAATTGAAATGATAAATGCATTTTATAGTAGGTATATAAATATAATTTCTTAGTGTATTTGATAAGTTTTTAATGTGTTTTTACATTAATCCATGCTTAATTTCATTACTTGATTTGCTAAATTTTAGGGATCTATTTACTCGACCAACTTGGTTTGTTAAGTGTTGCTACGATATTAGCTGTTATTAATAATAAGCTGCGGAGTTATCGAGTATTAGTATCGATAACAAGTTCAAGCTACAAGTATCGCTGTCCTGATACCACTGATGACAGTCCAATCATAGAACTGAGAAGATTCACATCGAACAAGCGGCAGCACGCGAATACTCCTCCTTATCAGCATCAATCAAATAATTATTGTCATCCATTACAAAAGTCGCCAGATAGCATGACCGAGCTTCATTACCAAAATTTTCATGCGAATAATTCAAACAGAGGACACAATAGATTTCGACAATCGGATAATATCACGAATAAATTTGATCCTATTTACGATGAACAGGCTCTTCTAGCTGACAACGTTATTCCATCGCGTGATTCGCACTTTATGACTCCAAATTATCCACCGACGACCGGCGGTGATAATGAAACAAAGCCTAATAATATGGCTGTTAAAAAGGCGATTTACCGACATACCGCTGCAAAGTTAGATCATATTGAATTGGTACTTTATTTAGTACTTTCCTTGATAAATGGGGTAGTGTGTCTCATTATCATGCCAAGAGTATTTCAAAAGAAACTACTGTGAACTTATATAATACATATGTATATACCTAACAATCTGTGATTTCAATCGTTTTATCAAAATATACACAAAACATTCATCAAACGTAGAAATTTTAAGAAAACTAAAACGAAATTATTAACAACCTATAATCACAGTAAAAGATAAAGGGTTAATCGTAATTTAATTCATTTTCTGAACAAATAGTGGCATCGACTTATTTTGGTAGTACCTAATGTCTCCACAGAAGTAATTATATCAAAGCAAATAGCGAGTTTAGCTTTAACGTAAAAGGTATATTGTCCCAAAATTCCGTGTCACATAGAAAAACAATAAACATAGGTATAGAATAATTTTTCTAAGCTCGAGTCATGGAAATAAACTATGTTGAATATTATAGTCGATTTCTATTTCTCGAGTATATAAAAGGCATAATGAGAATAGAAATTATAACATTCGTGTTTTTCATGACGGATACGTTAAACTCTGCGCAGGAGCGACAGAGCTAATACGTTATTTGTCAATATTCAAATGGAGAACACTGATCCGTCTGATACAAAACATAATATCCATCTACTATAACAATTACCTAACCGAAAAACAAATCAATATTTGACAATGTGAGAATTTCGTTAATTCAAGTTAATCAACAAATTTTATCAATTTCTATCTATACGATTAATCATAATGTAGTCTGTAGTTATATATAATATCAATGATCATTTTACAAAATAAAAATCTTGAAAATCAATTGATAACTTTTTCAAGGATGTAACTGAAAACTGAAGGACGATACTAAATAAGGTATCCGACACAAACTATCCGACATGTTTTATTTTGTAAAACTGCTATTCGCTAATTGAATGTGTCTAGCTTTAACGTAAAAGGTATATTGTCCCAAAATTCCGTGTCACATAGAAAAACAATAAACATAGGTATAGAATAATTTTTCTAAGCTCGAGTCATGGAAATAAACTATGTTGAATATTATAGTCGATTTCTATTTCTCGAGTATATAAAAGGCATAATGAGAATAGAAATTATAACATTCGTGTTTTTCATGACGGATACGTTAAACTCTGCGCAGGAGCGACAGAGCTAATACGTTATTTGTCAATATTCAAATGGAGAACACTGATCCGTCTGATACAAAACATAATATCCATCTACTATAACAATTACCTAACCGAAAAACAAATCAATATTTGACAATGTGAGAATTTCGTTAATTCAAGTTAATCAACAAATTTTATCAATTTCTATCTATACGATTAATCATAATGTAGTCTGTAGTTATATATAATATCAATGATCATTTTACAAAATAAAAATCTTGAAAATCAATTGATAACTTTTTCAAGGATGTAACTGAAAACTGAAGGACGATACTAAATAAGGTATCCGACACAAACTATCCGACATGTTTTATTTTGTAAAACTGCTATTCGCTAATTGAATGTGTCTACGGATACCAGCTGACTCTATAGACCCAAAAACCATACAGTATATTTTATTCTGAAAAACAATTATTTTATAATTATTAATTATAAATTGTATACCAGATTATCGCTCATGACCATCTCTTTGTATAGAGAGGTTATACCATTGTATAAAGTATATTCAGTAAATATATGGAAATAGATTTTTGTCTTTAAGTAAGAAATAGGATTTTCCATGGTTCCATTCAATATTGTTGTCAAAACTTATTCCGTTTTTGATATAATATAATGTGCCGTTAAAAAGTGAGCAAATACCCGGTGTAATTTCTCTGAACTCATTTTATCTTGAAGTGCATGATTGCCGACCAAGCTATAATAATATTTTTTAATAATTGTTAGTATTATACTGAAATAATTTTGTAGACTAGATTTTAAATTTGCAACTTTTACAATCTCATTTAAAGTATTGAAATATTTATGCATTTAATTGTATATTATCTTAGAACTTAATATGTAGCATAAAATTTAAAGCTAAAACATTTTACTGATAAGCAGTTTTATGTAATTATGCATAGTAAAATTATTTTTAAGAAACAATATCATAAATTGCATATTTTTGTGGTGGTATTTAATTAATTCAAAAACAATATTCAAACCAAGCAGAACTCTACTGCGAACTGAGGAATTCAATTGGAAGTGCAAGCATACTGTCATACAGTCATCAATTAAAATGAGAATTTATTTAAATATAAAGAAACCTTACATCAATACCTTTACCTATATTAATGCAAATTTTTATTTATATTCTTTCTCCTTACTGTTTATTTTCATTAATATAAATTCATCCAATAAAACTTGTTATAACTTAACTTTTAAGTTTTAAAGTAAATGATTAATCTGATTTACTATGTTTCTAAAAAAATTCCCTTATTAAAACCAAAACTAATTGTCTTAAAATAGAATTTTCAAAAGTTTCCTTACATGCTTATTTGTGTTTAAGCCATATTCAAAATCAAAGTTATTTAAATTTATCTAAATTATATAAAAAAGATTTGTTTTATGTAGTACTTCAATATGAAAAAATCTATATTAATTATTAACAATAGAATTCTTACCACTTCTGGATATTATCTGCTTACTATCTCCTTCCTTTTATAGTTTTTATAACTACTTATGTATAATTTGGAAAAGTGGTTGAGCATTATCAACATCATTTTGAAGTCTATTCAATGGAAAGTTTTAAATAAGTTGTACATTTCAGCTAAGATACAAATGGCTTATTGTAAATATTAATGGTTTTTACATTGGATGTATCAGATTTTAAGGATTCTCCTGCTTGTCATGCTGCCTTTATCCAAGTCACTCATTCCAGCATCTCTAAAATATGTTAGATAAAAAATGAAACAGTCTAATGTTAAAAAATATTATGCTGAAGTTCTGCCAAAATTCAGATCTACTCTTTTAAAATACTAGAAACAATAATGTCAAACTATTCAAAAACACTTGTTAAACAGCCATTGTTTTTCGATCTGTAATTTAATTGTTTAAAATATGCAATTGCAATAATCTCATTCAATTTTAGATGGCTTCTGAAGAATTAAAAATTGATATTGCTGAATCTGCAAATACTCCTGAAATAACCATTTCTAAAGAAACCAATGAAGGTGAGGATGAATTTTTTGATGCAGTTAATTCCAATAAAGAATCATCTCCAGATCAGACTGATCCGCAATCTTCCTCACCTAATTCTCATGAAGTATCAACCAATGAGCAATCTAATTCTGCTACTGGGGATATTAATGCTGTTGAAGATATTTTAGTGCAATCAGTAAGTGATTGCATTATTCAAGGTAATATACCAACTGATGTCCAATCAGACAAACAAGCTAATATTAATTCAGATACCCAGTTAGATGAAACAAATTTGTTAAAGCATCCAACTGAAAGTTCAGACATGAATGAAACTAACAGCTCAAATAAACAAGAAAATGAAAATGTTGCATCAAAAAATTTATCACTTGAAGAATCAAAATCATCAGATTGTTCTAAAAAGGAAAGTGATGGAAGTCAACAAGCTCTGAATACTGAAACTTCTGATTCACATGATATTCAGAATTCAGAAAACAATACTGATGATATTCAGAAGTCTGAGAACAATGATGATGATATTCAGAAGTCTGAGAACAATGATGATGATATTCAGAAGCCTGAGAACAATGATGATGATATTCAGAAGCCTGAGAACAATGATGATGATATTCAGAATTCAGAAAACAATACTGATGATATTCAGAAACCTGAGAACAATGATGATGATATTCAGAAGACTGAGAACAATGATGATGATATTCAAAAGTCTGAGAACAATACTGATGATATCCAGAATTCAGAAAACAATGATGATATTCAGAAGTCTGAAAATAAGGATAATGTTAATGAAGAGGGAGAGGAAGAACAGTATACAAGTGATGAGGAAGATATCCAATTGCCTGGTCGAAGAGATAGGGGTGAATACTCGGGAGAGGATTCATGCTCAGAATCAGCAGGTTTTGAACAGGAGAAGGAAGAAGAATCTGAAAAAGAGGATTCAGAGGACGATGCAGAATCAGAGGATGATAACTTTTTCAAATCAGGCAATAGTGAAGAGCATCAAAGTGAAGAGAATGACAATATTGTTGATACAGGTGACGAAATTCAAAAAAGTGAAAATAAGGAAGCTGATTCTGATCAAATCGATCCAGATAATGATAAACAAAATCCTGCATATGTGCCAAGAACCGGTCGCTATTACATGCATGATAGTAGAGGTAATGAAGAAGAGGACGATACTGATAAAGATTTGAAAGAAAAAGAAACTCGCCGCGGTATTAATGCTGATCGATGGCAAAATGATCTTTTTGTTAGGACTGAACAAGGCCCTGTCACACCACGAAATATGGGACAAACTCAACGTCGAGATAGAGGAGGAAACTCAAATCCTAGGAATAGAGGTTCTGGTGGTAATAATTATGGAAGGAGATATGATCGTGAAACTGGTACGTCTAATCAATTTCGTACACAAAATTCCTCGAGAATGCCTAATAGGAACTTACAGTTTGAAGATAAAGCTAATGAATATGAACCACATGCAATGCTTAATAGGCAGTCTAACTCTACAACGGATAATATAAGAGTACCAAAACCATCTTCCAGTCGAGGTGGTAGGGGACGACCATTTAATCCGCCGCGGACAACTAAAAATGATATACCCAAACAAGAAGGCTTTAATGAACCATCTGACATTAGACATTCGCCCAGAGGAAGAGGAAGAGGCCCCTATTCAAATAACAATCGTGGAGGCAATCCTTTAGGGCAGCGAACCCCTCAAAAAGCTACTAGACAAAATTATGAGATGACTGGTGAGCAAGAAGAAGATTATAGAAGACCAGCTCGTCCAAATTATAACAATTACCACGCTCAGAAGGATAGTTCTTCTGAGGGAAGGCCTTATAACAGACAAACAACAGAAGAATCTAATAGAGGTCGCGGTCGTGGAAGAGGACGTCGAGCTAGAAATCCTTCTCCTACCGGGGATCCCGTGAAAGACATGCAAGCACAAAGGATTACTGAGCCTGGTGAAAGAATCCAGAGTCTTGTATCTTCCATTGCCCCGGAAGAGTATAATAATGACCCTCCTCCTCCTAGATCTGAAGGGAACATTCGTTACAATCAGCCGTCTAAGCAAAGCAAACCTACTTATTCACTTGAATTTAAAAATTCCAAATTGCGCGACCCGAATAGTAAGTTTAAAAACGATCGTCGGTTTGTGGAAGAAACTCCGCCTAGATTTTCACAAACTCGTAATCGGGCTTATCCAGACGAACATCAAAACGTGCGTAAACAAATACCCGATTCATATAACAACCCACCGAAGAGATATTCGGAGACCAGACCTGAGCAACCAGGATTAAGAGCGATTCGACCTCAGACCTATCAAAACATTGAGGAACAGGGCGCAGCTACTAGGACCGCTCATCCTGCGACTAATGTTCAACAACCAAACTACTTTCTCCAAGAGAATGACACCGCACCTCCAGCAAGCGCAGGTAAACAATTTACTTACTTTGCATCTGACTAATAATAAAGTTTAAGACTACCAGGATATCATAGATGATGGTTATGGGTGACTTTTATTTTTGTAAAACAAGCCCCAGTTATTATATTGACTGCTTATTTACAGCATTCTTCTAGAGAGACATATTAAGAGAATTCCATTCAGGTTAAATTACCTAAAGAGATTCTGATGCCACAAAAATATTTTTTTAATTTTTACCGCTAATCGCTTTTCCAGTTAGAATGCTATTTTGCTATTAAATCGACTAAATTCTGTTATTCAATCACTTCTTTAATGTCCCAATCATAGAGATGTAATCCAGTTATTATGTGAATATAGAGTGATATAAATGAGATTATGGAGACCAATTTAAAATCAAATTCTGCATATAGGCAAACCATCAACTAATACTCAACTGTGATTCGCTAAGAAGTAATGCCTGACTTCTAATCACGAATGAAACTCGCGATTAAGC
>JAYMFX010131323.1:0-12405 GCA_036784945.1 Monocelis spectator | reverse complement strand
TATTCAATATCTATGCATAATATTCATATTCAATATCTATGCATAATATTCATACTCAATATCTATGCATAATATTCTACAGTGACATAATAAAACCATAGATTTTTATTCAGCATTTTTAAGAGTTCGAAATATTAATGCATGGTACGTACCCGCTTAGAGTAAGTTAATGCTAACTTGGCAGATTGCTAGAGGTTCTGGTTCTGATATCAGGTATAGGAGTCATATCAAGAAGATTACGGATTAGCTGAGAAATTTAATTAATTAATTATCTCAAGAAAATTATCTGTATGTGCAATGCCTATAATTTCTTAAATTGGAATAGGCCTCTGAAGCTGGCATTAAACTTTAATTGAAAATATGTTCACTTTAATTAAACGGTTTCACTATTATTGAAACCGAATCGCCATTCAATTTAATTCAATTGAATGTCGAAATTATGGCGATAAATGAGTTTTGATAAAAATTAATTGTCACGTACTGCCTGTTAATTCAGCATCCACTCCAGATCACACACCCGATCACCATTAAAATTCAGCTCACCGCCGCTGTGTGGAAACTTCATCATTGGCATTTAATTTCAGCTTTTGACAATGACAGACTGTCTATTTCTATATCATGGGGTGGGGTGCTGGTAGTCCATCAGCGGCAATGGAATCTTTGAAATTTCCCACATTTTAAAAAGATGCAAAGTGATAAGACGCCACTGGGGATTCGCAAATTAATTCGAAATAAATTGATGAATTGTGGGATTCTCCTTGCTGCTTGCACTACTCTCTCTCTCTCTCTCTCTCTCTCTCTCTCTGGGTAAAGAGGGCGTGTTGGTGAGAATGTCTCCTGAGATTGGCATAATAATATTATCAGGTCATCTGACGACTTAAAATTAAAAGTTATTCCACGAAAAAACCCGAATCTATATAGGCTATAGGAAGCATTATGCAAAAACAATACTGAATAGAAATTGAAAATAAACTTTTCAATGTACCCTGTCAAAACACCATAGAAATAAATCTATTTCTATGCATGATGCATCCATTCCCTAAACTAACATTCTCCCTCATGGTATGCAGAGTCTCAAGCTGTATTCTTATCATATCGTGATTTTTTTTCAGTGTCGATTTCGGACATACGAGCAGCCTGGATACTCCACTACTTATGGCGGCAATCATCTGAGCAGCGCCATTTGCAATGGAGAAGAACAACAGTCAGATAGTGGACGTGGTGGCAGTGATGAAGAACTGAATTCTTGCACCATACCATCTCAGCGATTCAAGAAGGGTGATTTGAATTTAGTATATTTATTAATTGAAATGAAATGATTTCGAATCCATGAAATTCTTTAAATATTTTAAGCTTAAAAATAGCATTTCCATAATCATGTGTCACTATTTAAAGTAGTATGACAAAATTAAAGGAAAACAAATTATTTCACTTCAAAATTATGACCTGTACAATATAACCAACCCTTTTTAACATCACATTTAAATTCGTCACAATTTTAGGAAACAACCAACTGCAAACCTTTCAACCAACCTCTCTACAAAATGAAACTTCTTTCTGCAGTCCTAAAGCAACTTCTTCAATCAGCTATACCAATAACGGTATGGGGGCCTCCTACCAAGTATCGATCGGTAGTCTCCCCCGCAACTCCAGTCTTAGAAATGGCCCTCCCGGATTCTCCTCATCCCTGTCCAACACCATGACTCTGCCCAGATCTCACGAAATGACCGCCGCGCCCCAACAATTCAGCCGTCTAAACTACCCTAACCATCACAACAACAAGGTAGGAGGCAACCAAGATAACTTCAAGCGTGGTCCTCAGCCCACGCCATTTCCGGTGCCAAGTGCAGAACCATCCGCTAGTCGGCAGTTAAACAATACTTCTACAATATCAACTGTGCCACATGAAGGCGCAGATAAATCCTCCAATAGAGATAGCAAATTATTTAGTAATTCCAAATCCGCCGCTTTGGTTCCACCCGATTCTACTCTGACCTCTGATGCTAATAATGGCAGTCGAGTGGATCCGGATAAGCTCTGCGATGAGATAGATGAATTGTTTTTCAAAGAAATGATTTAAACATTATTTACTATAACTGACCATTATGCTGTATATATATAGTCACTACTCTTGTTCTGTTTGATATACCTATTCCTTATTTATTGCATTTTTACATTCCATAATTGTAATCCATGTGTATAATGGTCAAATATTGCCAATTATTTTCAAGATGATAGCAAGCAACCCACCATCGTCTAAAACGTATTTTAAATACTCAGTTATATAATAAACCACCAATTAAAACAATTATTAATTAAAATGTTACCCCCAAAAAATACTAAAGTATATTAAAAAGATATTGAAAATATTGTAATGTTTAAATTTTAATGACTTTAATTTTCTCTAGTCCATATAAACGATTTATATGTTTTTAATTGACAATTTAAAATGTTTCCTCGTTTAATTGAATCACTTTGCTATATACTATTATATATATAAGTATTTATTACCTCAATATTATGACATGATCTATAATACTACTATTTGAAATGTGATGAATTTTGTGACATGTTTTAGTATTATTATGACTGTCGATTTTATTCACCACTATTATTATTATTATTATCAAGTTTTATCGTCACATTTTGAGTGCGACCTGTTCCATTCATTTTGCCAATAATGTTTTGTATTTGAGAGTGATGACAATATTCTCCTCATATGAATGTCTAGTGTTTCTCTATATATTTCAACTGTATATTTAACCAGAGCTGTTTTTTGTTGCTTTTATTATTTGGCTGTTACTTTTATAAATTTTCTCTTATTATTTTAATTTATTTTATCGCAATCATGATGAAACTCATTGTTTATTTTGTAACATTTTGTTTCAAATGCATTGTTTTTATTTTTTGTGTAGTAAAAATGTTTTACTTAAGTGAGAATATTTTAACAAATATATAGTAGATATTGTGTGTCTGTGTTATGATTAGCATTCCATCCATGTTACTGTAAATAAAGAACATTAAACATTATCATATAATTATAAAAATATTATGAAACGTTTTGTGCTGTTGTTCTTGAATTATAGTGAAGTATAATAATGTCGATTTTGAATTTGAATTTATGATCATTTAAATTCTGTATACAATAAACAAATTTTAATTCTTAATTATTGTTATGATTTTTCTGAAAATATTATCGAATTTTAAAGTTTCCGTTTTTGAACACTGTGTGATTGTTTTATCATCTCGCAATTAAAGTAGAATAATATGACATACTAACAATCAAATAGGTTTTTTTATTTATACGTTAGGATGTTGCAAGGTCTGTCGACGATCTAAAGATTTTTAAGATAAATTCAACTGATTTATAGTTTATTAGTTTTTCAACTTAAAAAAAACTTGGTACCTATAGGAATTAGGGTATTTAAAAAATTAACTAAAAATAGCAATAAAAATATACAGGAATGTCAGATATAATTATATTCTATAGTGTAAGTGTAGGTATAATTATTAATAATTAATTGTAATGTTTTTTTTACAAGGAAATGGCTTAGAAAATTGCTCTTTCGTTTATACTTTACTTTACTTTTTTGTATGCATAGTAATTTCGAAGTTTGAAGTGTTTCTTAAATTTGTGCAACTATAAGGCCCTATTCGCTCATGAAATGAAAAAAATCAAAAATTTCCAAGGCGAATGGATTTTTTGAACAAATTTAACAATGTTTGTTTACGTTTTCAAGTGATCTGATTGGACAAGCCTAATTTATGTAGGTATGTATTTCGATATTTTTGTGACAAATATTTCTCTGATCTGGGTTATGAGTAAATCTCACGAAACATCGTCAGTGTAGACACAAATTTACACTTTGTTTACACTTGTGTTAACCAATGCATCAAAAACCGTTTTTGAGCAATTTTTCTGAAACTGATAATGTTCTTTGAGCCATTCTACGGTCAAAAAGCGTACATTCCTGGTTTTTGCAATTTCGATAAAAAATAAGTGACGATGCACAACATTTTTGAACCAAAGGCCAGCTTGTCGCAAACCTTATTGTAGGTATTTTGTAAAATTTGAACATAGTGTTAATGATTCTTCGAAAGTGTGCAAAAATGACATTGCACATTCTGGAGCCTGTTTCACGTCGAAAATTCTTAAGATAAGATTATTAGAACATAAGAATAATCTTATGTTCTGGAGCCTGTTTCACGTCGATTATTCTTATGTTCTAATAATCTTATCTTAAGAATAATCGACGTGAAACAGGCTCCTGCATATTTTTAGGGTATCAGTTGCGTCTTCCAATTTAATCAGATATAAAAATAAAATTTTGTGTTTTTTAAAGCCTTTTTAAAATTGAATTCAAATATTATACGCACCAATTCTCAAGAAACTTAGCTTTAAATTAAGTATGTAAATGTAAATATTTAAAAACATTCTTTGATATGATTTTATGACAGATATATACATTCCCTGACTCCATTGAATAATTAGAGAAAACTGAGAATTTTTAAAATATAAACTTAAAGGACTGAATTGATTCAATAATATATTATTGACTGAATGAGTTTATTTTTTTGTTGTTGAAAATTTCACTTTGTTGGGGTTGTAAAGTGTTACTTTTGTGGAAAAGTTTAATTACAATTTAAAATTGACCTGCACATATAATATTTTTTAAATAAATATCTTCTATTTAACTTTTTGTTTTTTTTATCAGTTTATGACCCAATTGAGAATCATGAAAAGTTCCAAAATAGTTGGCTAAATTGGAAACTTTTATATTGCATGTTTATTAATGTAATATTATTAGTATAATATAATATACTTCACCAAAGCTTGTTTAGAACTACAAATATATTTTATTAACAAATTTAATTAATAAAAGTGCAATTACTAATTATATTTGTATTGAATTATTGGTTCCCAACTGTTTCAATTCCAGTTAGGAACTGTAAGAGATAAAAAAGTTTTGAATTGGGATAAAGTTCAGAACTTTTCAAGGTTCCCATCCCTATTGGGCCACAACTGTCTTATTATATAAAATATTATTTTTTTTATAAATTAATTTTAACATATTATATATTTCAGAATTTAAAATGGCATTCTGTTATGAAGACCCTGATCCAACCTTTAAAAATATGTATCCAAATGGTCTGAGTACATCTGATTTGATACCCTTCATAGAAGCATTAGATAAAGGAGAGTCAATGCAATTAGAATGGAAATGCCGTGGGCATTTGAAGCCATCTGATATTACACACAGTAATTCATCAAAAGAAAATTCACAAGATGGAAATACCAATTCTGATGGCAATATGATGGATGACTCTTGTGATAAAATGATTAACAATGATCTTTCTGAATTTGACTTTGATGATGACATAGGTGGTAATAATCTTCCAACAATGTCTGCAATTAGAAAAAATCCAACTACATCAAAGGTACGTCCAAAGCGAGTTGCAAATATGGACAAAATATTAAATGATATTATCAGAAAGAAAAAGGAAGAACGTGATGAAACTGGGAATAAAACTCCATCTAGTCCCCATCATGTAAATCAAAACCCACAACCAGGTATTCCAATGACTAATGCCACAGCTCCTTCATATGAAATGGAAGCAGGCAGCTAATGTTTAGAAAAAATACATTTGACTCCTGAAATTCTCAAAATTGACATTAACATTTTCTTCTCTGTTATGCTCTAGTTTATTTCAAGGATCCCTGCTTTTAAATATTTTCTTTATTATATTATTCAAAATATGTACATGCAATGACTAATTTTTTAACTATAAAAACATTTTGTTAAACTTTTAGAATCATTTTTGAGTACCTACAAAAAGAAGAGCTTAAAAACTTATTTAAAGATATAGGCAATGTAACTGATTATTGACAAGACTTAAACTGTAATTGCAAATTGGGTTGTTTGTTTTCTTAGATGTTCTGAATTATATTCTAACTCTAATAGAATTCCTCTCCACTATTGATTGACTTTATTTACTACCAAAAAGTTATCAATAATCAGTTGTTTGCAACTTGTTTTAAGGATATTTTCAGCTCATTCACATGGCACTGGTTTAAAAAATGTTTTGGGGTCTATGACCTACTAATAATAGATTTTATTATCATATGTGATATTGGAGAAATTATCCAATGATCCAACAGTTTGTTTGAATGTTTAATTGTACTGAGGGTATTAAAATATCTATTGCTCTATGGATTAAAATATTTTCAAAATCTTATGTTAGCTAATCATTCTTTGGTATAAATATCACAATTTGTTTGAATTTACCTACTTGGCAACTTGGCTTCATTTTGAATTATTGCATAACAACTTGTTAATAATCGATTTTTGTATTTTCAATTATCACTGTTTTAAATAATTTATCAATTTAATATACTATTCTTTTATTCATATTCACTTTGAAAATGTGTGTATTTTTATTGTACATATATACAAATAAAATATTTTCTTTTTTACTTTAATTGACTTTCTTTTCTTTCATAATAAACAACTTAATATATTATATGTATAAGTAAATTTGTTTGAAATATGAAAATTAATTATTCTTCATGTAGATACTCTACAGATCCAGAAGATCCTGATTTTACCTGCTAATCAAATAAACAGCTATGATAAACTAATCTATGACTTAGATTAGTTTCTGTCTCTTTCAATCTGCTGAAGAATTCATTTTTATTCATTTCAAAATTACCCTTATTCATTTTTAATTGGGCTAATAGTATAGAGCTAAATTCTGATACAGACAGTATTTTGAAATTCAGTTGCGTTTTTATTAATATTTACTTAACAAATCATTTTCTTTTCTTTGAATGGTTCTAGAATGGACAATTTTCCGGTATCAGATCTGATAAATATTGAATCCTTCTATCACACATGGAAAAATAACCAGAAGAATTGTTTGAATAAATTTGAGAATGTGGTGTCAGATTATGGCTTTTATTTTGATCAAATTGAAAAGGATTGCCGGTAAGCAGAATATGGACGATATCATTTTAAAAAGCATTCGAGTTCTTTCATAGCCACCACCGCGTTCAGCTTATCTGTTGTCCTTATTACTCCTAAATTCCGGGATTCATAATTTTTACCCCTTTAACAAAAGAGAAAAAATCAGTCTAGAAATTTTCTTGATTTTATAAATGGTAAAGATGAGAATTATTTTGTCGTGATATAATAAAACCATTCAACCTTTTCAATCTATGTATTACTATTTTAATCTTATTATGCTTAATAAGATGGTCGTTTTTCTATCTAGTGAAGACAGTCTTAAACACAGACACGAGTTAGCCAGTATGGACGAGATGCTCTCAATGTTTCCCACTCGTAGCGATTGTCCACAATTGCAGACATTGAAAAATCTGCCAAAATTACAAATCAACAACGCCAACCAAAGAAGCAGTGTCGAAATAAAGAATGGAGAATACATCATGGCGAATAAATTGAAGGAGCGATTATTTAAGCCCACTGTAGATCTGCAGTGTGAGAACTCGTGCATGAAATCGATGCATATTGAGGAGAGATGCAGCATTGATGATGTCATTATCAGTATCATAATATTCAGACCGAATGTCTATCCGGCGATAGATTTGCAACAACATAGACCAGATGTAAGTGAAGTACTTTAAATCTATTGGATTTGTAGAGGAGATTCATCAGGTGAACGATGGAATGAAAAGTTATCAAAACCTAACTTTGATCAAACGATTGAGGATTTCTTGTAAAGTTGATAAGCCTCAGTAATTACAAAAGTGATTTTGCCATTATTGGGTGCATTTTTTTGTATTTTAGTCTTATTTCATGCCTTCTCAGTCCTATGGATTTAAGCGTATCGATGTTTTGGGAAGACAACTGCTCACAGAATTAAAAGACGTTATCTGCTGTCCTCAGGATTATCTTTGGTTGGGTGATTGTTCCGATTCTTTAGATGATGAAGAGAAGCACATATTGGCCAAAGATATCTATCCATCGTCATACTTCTTCATTGAAAACACGTTTTACAATGACATGAGGCATCCTGCTGCGAAGGATCTTAGCAGGTATGTATGTATCTATATACAATCTTTACATCGAACTTTAAGCTCTGTTGAGACAGCCATATGAATGCTGTAAAAATACAGCCTCTGTTTTATCATGAATCATAGAGATGTAATACCATAGAAATAGACTCTCTCGCCTGCCTGCCGGAGAAACAAAAATTCTATTTCTATGTGTAATACCTATAGAGTAGCAGTCTAAATGAGATTGTGGAGACAAATTGAAAATCAAATTCTGCAGGCAAATCGACGAATACTAAACTGTGATTTGTTAAGAAGTAATGCCTGACTTCTAATTACGAATGAAACTCGCGATTAAGCTCGCCTGCCTGCAGCTGCCATGTTTCTAATTATCCCATCAATGAGAATCAGATTAGCACTCTATAGATCATCTTGTATCATTACATCTGTATGTCATGAATTAAGTGTTGATTCATAAATGTTATTGAATATTTTCAGCACTGTTATCTCATGGATACATAGCTCTGTACAATTAAACAATCAATTTGGTGAAGTGACATCAAACAGCATGGAGGGGATTCGCTTCAGAGATCTACAAGTGAGATTGGGAAAGTGTTATCTCTATGCTCACCAGGGCAACTGTGAACATTTTCTTGTGTTTTCTGATATCAGGTGATTACATTATTTTGTTGTTGAGAAGAAATTGTTTTAAAAAGTTAAATTAATGATAGATAGCTAATCGATAAAATTGGTGATATACAATATCTCAAATAACTAAACTTTCAGAGGAGAAAGAAAACCCCGGTATCTAAAGGTGTACTAAATGCCCATAGATTTGGAAGGTTACTTTAATGGACAGTGCATCATCTCTTATTAAAAGAAGAAGGGAAATATTTAATAAAATTTCAGGTATTATTTCTTGATCTTATGTTTCTATTGTTTCAGATTATCCGATAAACTCGATTGTCGTGATCCATCACTTTTTCCAATCTTAACTGGTAAAGCCAGAACTCGTGGAACATTCTGCAAAATTTGTCTGCGTAATAGATGCTTCTGGTTAGTTCGAGATACTGACTTAATTCCTGAATCTCCTTGTCCCATGTGTGATCATTGTTTAAGACTATTGTTATATACTGAAGATGGCAAGAAAAAAGACAATTTCAAAGTGTTTATGTTCCTAGATGTCGATGCAACTACTTTCTGATTATAATTTATATGATTTATACAAATTTTTTAAATAAAATGATATTTTCACTGTATTTTCATCAATTATTACGTTTTAGTATTTTGAAAAACAACGGGATCAATAATTTTTTTCGGTAATTCAGCCGATTTTCTTGCCTGTGATTTTCTTGGGATTTTTCACGGGGCGAGTTTTATGAGTATCTAATTTCTGAAAACTTTTGAAAATAAAACTAAAACTGAGTTAACTCAAATTTTTGAAATAATAATAAAACGCCTCATGTTGACCCCAACCAAAGATTATTCCGTACTCCTATAATCTTTGAACTGAGCCATACATACGCTCTATATAGAGAAATATTATAAATTTTAGTAATAAATAGTTTTTAAATTTCATTTGGTAGCCATTCTTATCTGTGTCGGAAAAAGATAGTTTGTTTTATTGTAGTATACTCATTAATGATAATTATTAATATTGTCAGATGCGTCTGGCTTTATAAATTATTAATTGGCAGGTAAACTTTATTAATTTTTTCTTTGAATAAACTAATTACATGTAGAAACTCCTTATATATTTATTATATTCGGTCCTTATATTCAAGTATATAACACTGTTTGTGAATCCTAACTCTAATTGTTATATATCATTTTTTATATAAAATTATAAAAGCTATTTATTGAATGCATAAATAATACTTATTGCTTTAAACTTGTTTAGCTTACTTATTTTTAAATATTGAATTATGTTGTAATATTTAATATACAATATAATTCAGTCTTTATTTTGATAATTACATTACATGTGAGTGTTACATTTGCAGCAGATTCATATATAAAGGTATTTACAAATGTTTTGATAATATAACACTGTTAACACTCATTATAAAATAATAATTAGTGTTATAGTTATAAAGTGTAACTGAAGAATCCATATCTTTTTACATTAATAAATACAGATAAAAAAATTAAGATTTTTTATAAAGAAATATTTGTAATTGTTCTACATGCATTCCAAATTTAAAGTATTTAAAATACAAAATAATCATTTAAAAGTTATTATGATATTCTATTTTTTTTCTAAATATTAAAGGTAGGGTCTAGATAGTTAATATTAAGTTATATTCAAATTTGATACAAAATTAAATATTTGCATAACTTGACTCAAATCTGACATTCTAATTGGTTGATTTCTTTATCTAACCAAATTATATATCTACATTCTACAAATATATAGAATAATATACAAACATTCAGAATATACTAAGATATACATTGATTAGTATGTGTATACTATGTGGATAAGTACAATATTTACATTTACTTTTCACATTATTATGTAGTTAATAATTCATGAATCATCATGTATATGCAAATAATTTTTTTACAGATATAAAATGCGATTTGCAGAGCATCTAACTGCTCATTTGACACCTGAATGGAGGACTCAATATATTGATTATGAAGTAAGAATGATTTTTTTATTATTTGGCAGTTTTAACATCCTACTTTTCAATTCATGCATAAGGAAATGGAAGCACACTATTAATCCATATACCCTTCAATATATTAATCTAAAATCTCAGCTGATATTATGTCACAATCTATTCTGTGTTATTATGATAAAGTCTTCTTTTAAATTTCAGGTCCTCAAAGATTATCTATATAAATCTTTACCTATTGAAACATCAGGTGAATTTGAATTATCATTTATAAATTAAGATGCTATTAATTAATACCATTCAAAACATTTTTTTAAATATTAAAATTGTGAATTTTAGAATTTGATTCTGAAGAACATGCTCAGGTACAGCATGAAGTGTGTGAGAAAATTTTCTTTCAAATGTGTGAAAATGAACTGGACAAAGTTAACAATTTTTATGCTGGTATGTATTTTTGTTTAATTGAAACTGCCTTGAAACTATGATTTGATGCAATTTTAATAATCAAATTATCAATTTATGTACAATGTACTAATTTTAGAAAAGTTAGCAGAGGCTAAGAGAAAGTTTGTTCGACTTGAGGGTGAATTAGAAATATATGTTGAGCACACTTCACATAGAAGCAACTGGCTGTCTTCTTCTCTTATGTCTATCACGGGCAGACGACGACACACCAGAGGTAGTGATATTGGTGATAGTAGAACCGGCTCTCGAGGTGGGCCCCTAGGAGGTCTTGTTTATCAGAAGACTCAGGCAATGCGTAAAGAAAAAAAACGAGTGAAAAAGGTTCACGATATAAAACTTGCTTTCAGTGAATTTTATTTGAGCTTAATTCTATTACAAAACTATCAAACTCTAAACTTCACGGGCTTTAGAAAAATTCTTAAAAAGCATGACAAAGTAAGTCTTTCAAAATAATGTATTATTTGTGTCATTTCTGTCTGTCTAATTAATAGATTATCTCTTTCTAAACTCTAAAATCTCTATCAGTTATGTTAAACTCTGATTATGAAAATCAGAACTAATCAAAATCATTGATTAGCATCAACCAGATGTGTTTTCAGACTCCAATTTTGTCAGATAATACTTAGCTACTGTTGATGTAATTGGAACAGTTTTTGGCCGTCATTGCCTGTTTGACCTCTAGGCTATGTCATCTCGGTGTTAGACACTGTGTTATTAGGTCTTGTTAGCTGGATCTAGGTCTTGTTCGGTATAACATTATCTGATATGAGATGTATGTAATGAAAATACGTGGCTTCATGCTCCATGCCTTCTTATTGTCAACATGAATATTCGTGTTTTTATTTTATAAAGGTGACTTGTACATCGGCTCATTGTTATTCGATGTTTTGAAGCCTTTTCTTTACTTCATGCAGATGTGATGAGAGACATGCTGAGTTGTTTAAATGAATTAGAAATAAATAAATAAAATTATTTTTTTAGGCCATTAAATAAGTCGTTGTCTAAATTAAGATTATTATCAGATCACAAATATACCATAGATATTATAATGAATTCATTTGTAACCAATCAACTAATATGCAGTCTACTGTAATGAAATTATTTCAGCTATTCAATGTGTCCTCAGGCTGTCAATGGAGGATCGATAGTGTAGAGCCTGGCTTCTTCAATACAAATAAGGAGGTCGATCAATTGATAACGCATGTCGAAGTAGGTCATTTCCAGTATTGATTGAATGAGTAGAGTAAGACATCATAGATATGGAGATAGAACAATAGACATGAGAATTGAATGAATTCATCTCCTCTC
>JAYMFX010131100.1:14542-25121 GCA_036784945.1 Monocelis spectator | reverse complement strand
CACAGCAAGTAGACTCGAGTTAGAGAGAGAGAGAGAGAACGGATTGTCTACTAGAAAATACAAACATTATACACAGCAAGTAGACTCGATTTAGAGAGAGAGAGAGAGAGAGAGAGAACGGATTGTCTACTAGAAAATACAAACATTATACACAGAAAGTAGACTCGAGTTAGAGAGAGAGAGAGAGAGAGAGAGAACGGATTGTCTACTAGAAAATACAAACACTATACACAGCAAGTAGACTCGAGTTAGAGAAAGGATCATATAAAAATGTGATCATTTACATACCCAAATCTTTATATCAGTCGACATGTCTTAATAGTACGATTCTACTGTATGAAAAGGTATAGAGGGTTTATCGGAAGATCATAATAGATTGTATTACTTAATGATAGTCATGTAAAACTACATATGAACGTTTAGTAAAATAAACGTTAATGAATAACGTGATCTCAATCGAAATTATTTGATTCATTATAAAAGCCAGCACTGATGATTTTGCTATATAATATTTATAGTAAAAACAAATGCGACTTTCTAATTCTAAAGTACGGATTATTATTATTTCAGCTTTTTTAAATGCATAGATATGTAGATACTACATGCCAACACATACATAATATAGATCAACATATTTATGCAGATGAATTGTAAGAATGCTGTCATATTTGCATGTGTCATTAAAACATTGAGGATAGTGTACGCCACTGTAGGTCAAGCGTGTTGATTTCAACTAGTAATTAGTTTAGAAGAACTTGCTTTGGCATTGGTGATGCATCAACAAAAATTGCAAACAATGATCTGATCGCATTCCAGACAAATATAATGTCAATTATTATAGGTAAAGTGTACTGATCTCTAATTCTTAACTAATCTTCAAACGCTAATAAGAAATTCTTGGAATGTTATTTCGATTAAAACTAACAAATAAAATGTAACAAAACTTTAATGCTCGTATTTACGCGTTCATATAAGGAAATTAAATTCGATATTTTTGGCATATTTTCTACACAGCTCGTTCAAAGTAATGAGCTGAACGAGTTGAACGCTCATGTGTTAGAACCGAACTTCTAACAAATGTATTTTAAAGTTCTGCTATAGAATTAAAAATAAAATGTCCATTTTTAATTACTTATAAAGGATCATTGAATTAGACGCAGGTGACATATTGATTGTCTAGCTCAAAAATCTTTCCTCGGGATTTACATTCAGCAACCCGATCAAGCAGAGTTGTGAACAAATTCAGTATTCGGATTTGCTAAAATGATGTACCGCGAGTTGTAAGTAAACCCGAACTAAAAGATAAAACTTTCACTGTATGCATCACCCAATCAACCGTCTTGCTTAACTCGGATACATTCATATTGTCTACCTAATTAATATTACTTAAAATCGCGGAGCTCTGGTCTTCCGACACTGATTTATAGGTAAATGCTCAGTGTCCCCATGAATCCATTAAGCGACTTATCGGATATACGTAATCTATTTATTTGGTTAATTACCAATGGTATTTAAATTGAAAAATGCGAAAGTTCTCTTAACCATTTTGTTTTTTAAAATTTATTAGAATTTTACAGATTAAAAACTAAACTAACCTAACATGCTTTTAACAATGCTGAAATATGCAGGTTTATTATATTTTAACCGCACTTGAAATTACATAACAACTAATCCTGTCATTCTTAGTAACAAGCAATGTTGGCGTCAGAAATATTATCTAATTATAGTATATTTTACAACCAGTATCACATTCCTAACATAATGATGATATTGCAATAAACTGAAAGCTAATAAATTCCATGAGCTATTGTCAATAATAATTGTGTCCTATCAAATCACAATAAGAAACCACGCAGACAAATTGCAATTGAACAGGGCGTTCACTCACTGGGTAACAATAAGTGCACCAGCGTTGAAGATTAGCCTGAAATTGACCTTACAGCAGTAATTAAAAACTTAACCACTCTCTAATAAGATTATACGCACGCATAAGTAAACATTCACACGATTTATTGAGTAAGGAAATAGCACACCCAACAATTATCTAATGGTATGTACTGTATATTTGGAGGCAGCTAAGAGACCACAGATTTGATATAATATAGAAACAATTAACATTCCTTCTTCTTTATCAATTATTTGTTGATAGACAATTAGTATGTAATATTCATGCATACGATCTTATTGAAGTTACCAGTCATTAGTAGCTTAGATAACACTGACAAACAATATTACATCCTAAACCAATACTGCCATAGAAACTTCTATACAGGACTTATATTTGAAAATTTATTAACGCCGACTCACAAAACAAAGAAATAAACTCGAATTTTCAAACAAAAGAGCATTTAAAGTTGTGGCTTATAAACTTATATATTCGTGCATAATTGTATTCAGAATTGTTCTAGTTAAACAAACGCTATTAAAACGATTAATTACATTGACAAAAAGATTAAGATTAATTGAAATGCAAAAATGTGTTTTATTCCTGAACTTTTCTCTACATGACGAATACAGACAGAAAACAAGATTACAAATAAGTTGAATGAAGAGGGAATACGCTTAGCAAATTTATGTGCACGAAAAACTCTCAAAAGGTGACGATTAACGCCACAAGCAGAAAAAATGTTAATAAATAAGAATAGATATCCATTTTGTAAAAATAGCGTATATGGTCGATTAAAAATAGAACACAAATGAAATATTAGTCATTGAGAGATCAAATGAAAAATTTCCCGTGCCCCTAAATACTCTCCAAATCTATTGACTGTCATCAAGAGACAAGATAGCTAATTGTAAAGATCGAAATAAGCCACGAAGTCACCTAAATTAACACCCATTCAAAACAGAAAAATAGTGACTACAACGAAATAACTAACGACAATTAAACAAAATAAGAGTCACGGTAAGAGAGCACATTTATAGACTTTTTCTTTATATTACAAAAAAAATTTAGTATCAGTAAGTACATTCACGAAAAGTAAACAAATAAAAATAAAAACAATTAAAAATAGTACATTCATATTAAATCAATAGTGTACGCATGTATATTTACAAAGTAAGTATTTTTCATTCGAAAATGTATAAGATTTTACAAATGAAGATTCTTTTAAAACATTTAAAAAGTGCGACCACAGTATGAATAAATCTAGATGAAATTTAAACCAGTAATTTCGATGTAGCCAACTGAGGAGATGCATCATGAAATGGCATTGCAATAATCCATCTATATAATATGTGTGTTTGTGAAACAGTATTTACAAGCAGACCCAAGGAAAAATAAAAACAAACACTTGCTTAAGAAAATATATAAAAGACTCACAACTATAGAAAGAAATGAATGCATATTTGGTGACAAACAAGATTTTCTACATCTTCATCTTCAAGAAGTGAACAATTATATGCTACTATAAGATGCACGAATTTCATGAATGCAACCAACAATAATTTTCACTTCATCATGAACAAGGTAAAAATACAAAATTGATATATTAGAACGAAATAAATAAATAATACATGACATAAACTCATTAATATAGTCACGTCAGGGATTTATGTCACACAAACCTAAACATTTACCAAACTGAAGTCAATGTTGAGTGATAAAATAATGCAATTAATTCACCATAAAGCACACTCTAGTTTATTCTAGTACATTTCAAAATTGCTGATAACGAAAGGATATATAAAATATCACTCGAAACTATCTACCATCAAGCATGAAAATAATTATTTGTTTAAGAGTTCCAAAACGGATAATTCTTCATTGGTTGTTTAGAACCAGCAGATGAACCAGTGTTGACCATTCGTTGATTTCCACTATCCTAAAAGTTTATATTAAATAGTTATAAGTGAAAGTTCTGCTTAGTTATAACTATAGCGTGGCAACATATATTCATAAATCAATAATTGCTAGAGGGAACAATACTAAATGAAATTCAACCCGAATCCATACAAAACAGGAAACTAATCAAAATGAAACAATAGCTCAATCCGTTAACCATAAAACGAAAATGACATTATTTTAACTTGAATAAAAAAATTAAAGCTGATTGATTGATTATAATTTACCAGAAATTCTCTCAACAATAATTATGCTTAAGGATTAAGATAATAATCTTCATTTTTGCTTTTCATCGTTCAATTGAGAAAATTTGAATTGTTAAAAACTTAAACCGAAATGTTAACTTCGTGAAAACTAATAAATAATTTGTCGGCAAAACAAAGTTGAACTTATTTTCTCAGATTAAATAATAAGTTAGGTAAAACGTGAGAACTACTTTTCAAAAAGACCGCTCTTAGAAAAATGCCTGCATGATATGTGATAACCCGCTGCTACCTAAGGCCTCATTTAAAACTCAATTACATTTGAAGTGTTACCTTAAACAAAGAGTTGAGCTAACAATGCTCTTTAATAAAACGACAATCGAAAATACAACGCCATGTTCCTGTTATTACACAGTTCGCAAACAATTCAGATAGTAAAGCAAATACTGACAAGCTCAATAACGAGGTCTCATAACAGAGGCGCGTGAATTTTAAACTACAAAGGATGAATTGGTATGACTGTGTTAAGAGTAAAGTAAGTAGAGAGTCTACGGGCAACAGCAAAATGCTTTTACTTTGAAATGCAATAGAAGTTAAATAGATTGAAGGAATTTCGTCAGCAACTAAAAATGTCTACAATACCAATAATATGTAAATCATATTGGCGCAGGTTATGACCGGGTGAACAAAGCAAGTCAAAAATGGCGAATCACAATATGTATTTCATTGATATATTAATTTTTTTAAAAATATACTGAACATCTTATACAATAATAGAAGACAATTCATTGATGATTTAGAATAGACTAACTGCTCGACTAGATACTACTTTGAAAAGTAAATACGATATGAAATTTTCAAAGTAATAAATCCGTGCCTCGAATCCAGTCCAGTCCAGTATATTAGCCTGTCAGCAAGAAGGAGATAGGTATGAATGCGTTTTTACAATAGGAAGCTAATGTGAATTTGTTTTGGATGTTTATAATAGCCTGACGACCTGTAGCTTACTGAAACAGGTTGGTACAGCGGTAAAAATTAATGATCATCACATATAATTATAATTCAGACACAAAAATTATTATTGAATAATGTAATAGTTTGTTTAATTTATGATTCTTGAACAACTATTGCTGACATACAATGTCTCACGAAAGAAGCCACTAGTCACATGATTTTAAATGATTCAATAGTTAGTGAAATATTATTATTAGTTTATACATAATATATTTAATAAAATGATTCACGTTCCTGTACTGTAAGTAGTATTATATGCATTAGCGTAATTTAAATAAATTAATGAGCAATCATGAAATATAGTGAGAACCAAATGTTCACCAAGTTCATAAAAAGAGAGTTGATCAACAATGTGAACCTTCTTAATATGTATTTTAATGCATTTTGATTTAGCTATCTCATTATTAGAAAGCTTGATAACATCGGGTTTATTAAGAATCTATTCCTTAGAATACAAAATCACTCCTCAAATTTATTAATTATGACTCACCACTTGTCCATGGTGCATCAAACCAGGATTGGCAGCACTAACTCCCGGCATAGCCATAAATGCCGGGGGGCTACCACCGGCCGCAGCATTGTTGGGAAACATATGAGGTGGCAGATTGGGATAATTATTTGAAAGAGTAAAGCTAGGAAAGCCAGGATTCGGAATATTGTTACCGTTAGTAGGACCAGAATTTCCCGCATTCCCTGGCATGTGACCACTAACCACCTGGCCACCAGTTGAAGAATTAGCATTTGAATTTAGGGAATTTCCCGCCTTCATTTCATTCTGGTGAGTCTGCTGTTGCATTGAAGTGGAATGATAACCAGGACCGCTACTTTGCTGCTTCACACCACCATAACCTAGAAAATGTTGTTAAAGAAAATCTATTAGAAATTATAAAAAGACAAGCAACCATTAAGATTCGAGATTTTTAATTTAACAGAACAGACCTGATTTATTCAGTCCCCCAGGGCCGCTAAATTTACCCATTTGATCTATTTCGTCATGTAAGGATCCAAAATTATTGAAAGCGCTTAAGGGTTTGGCTGGCTGAGGAGGATATTGCTGAGCCGGAATAGTGCTATTCAGATGACTCTGTCCAGCATTCTGTGTAGCGGTTTGATGAAATAAGGAACCCAAAGCCGCAGAGCTCTACGATGAAAAAGAATCATAAAATCCAGTAACAAAAGATTTTTTTTAAATTTAAAATTCATAATCTATTATGACAATTTATCTTACAGGAATAAACTGCTGATAAAATTGATTGGGTTGATTCGCGGCTGCCGCAGCTAAATAGTAGAGATTGAAAGGCATTGTTAGTGCTGTTGGAGCTCCTAGATTCCCTTGCTGAGGTAGCTGATGTCCAGTTGAATTTGTCTGAGACGCGGTTGTCGATGGTGGACTTTGTACGTCAGACCTTTGCATAGAACCAGAAGATTTAAGAGCGCCAGTTGCATTCGACAGGTCGGAATTATTCGATGGAGCAGCCAAATTATGCTGCTGCTGCAACTCAAACATCAATCTTTGTTGTGCCGCTAATGTTTCGTAATCGTAAGGAAAATTCAAGTAAGGGAAAGGTAGACCATGCGGAGTAACCATTGGTGGCGGTATACCAGGAGGCATATGCTGTATAGCATTATTAGAACTGTTAGGCACATTAGACGGATTGCTTGACATGTTGCTATTCTTTAGCTGGTGCATTTGATTGGATATTAAGGGCTGTTGCTGTTGTTGGGATAGATTCTTGGGATGTGAAGCATAACTAGCTTGAGGCATATTCGAAGATGAAGGTTCATTGGACTGTACACTTTCACTTTGCAGATTATCAGCATTACTGGAGTAATGGCTTTGGTAAGAACCAGCCGTGAACATGGATTGTGAATTTGAGTCATAATTAGTGCCAGATCCAGAAGAAATTGAGACAGGCTTTAGGGGACTGGAGAAAGGCGATTGAGACTGTGGTACTTTGTTAGCATTAGAACTACCGGTATTTTGTGAAGTCTGGAAATTACTATTAAATGCATTAGCTGAAGAGCTGCTAATAGAGGACTGCTGAGTACTAGGATGGTGGTGCGAAGTAACAGAGGTTGTAGAGTCGAATATTTTAGATTGACCATGTTGAGCAGACTGATTTGCGGAGGTTGAGGGCACATTTTGAACTAGATTTGACTGTATTCCGATATCCAATGATGCTGTAGAAACAACATCACATAGACCTCCACTGCGATGAATCCTATCGCCAGGAGACGACCTTTGAGGAATAGGGACAGGAGCATCGGGTATTAAAGATGATTCTTGATGTTTGCGGTCCATTTTAGTTGATAAGAGGTTAGGATTGCAACTTTGACTGACAATAGAAGACGGATCCACAGATGCTGAGGATTTCATGTCTGATATGAAAGAGCCAGTACCAAAGTCAAATTGACAGTTAACAGATCCAGGTATTGACTGTAAAGTTGGGGCTAATTGAATCGGTGCTTCAGGTATATGAGTTGACGGAGGTGGAGGCTTCGACCGAGAGTGCCTTTGACCCAGAATAACGTTGTAGGGATCTTGATTTTGGTGCTGAGAATCTGATTGGTAAGTTTGATCATTAGCAGATTGGCGACTACCGAGATCTTGTCTCTTTAAACCAATTGCATTCTTAATTGATTCAGTAGCCATTCTGTTGTACGCATCACGTGCTGATTTTGTGTCGGACGAAGCACCTTCCGGGGATTTTTTTACGTGTCTGTAAATTATGAAAGAAATAGATTAAGAACTACAGATTGATTTTAAGATTTCAAGAATTAAATGAATACCTTGTTAAATAATATATCAAGCACCGCAGTTAAAAATGAACTGAATGACAACAGTAGTAAAAAAAAACTTACGATCGCAAGCCAACATGATGGTCAAATTTCTTTCCGGCGTCCTCTTTTAGCAATTTAGATGTCGAATCTAGACAGGATACTGCGGCTGAGTTTGTGACAATAAGACTGTCACCTTTCCATTCACCCTCAAGATCTCCCGAATCATCCCACCCTTTAACATTTAAAAAAATCCTCTTATTAAATTCATTTAATTTAAGGATAAAAAAATACACGATTTCAATTTGCAAATAACAGGGACGTGATTGGCAACTTTTGAAAAACCCGAAAAATGGGGGTTAGGGGGGCTCCGCCTTCCGAACCCCCCATTTTTCGGATGTTTTCACCTCCAAAAACCCGGAAGAATCATATCTCTGAAATAAAAACACAGATACGATACCAACACACTGTCTACATATACTTTTTAATTTGGAATTTCAAGGTCAGGAATTACTGGATCCTGTATCAAAACAAGATATCGTACGTAGTATCATCGATTGGTTAGAAATAATAAATTCTTCCATATCCATTTATAGATCAGATTGGATACGAACTATTTGTAGCCATAATAACTCCCTATTCTTCTTAAACAGTATGAACCCCACAACATTATCTCATTGAGCAAGAGCACAGCTATAAATGTTATGTAATTGATCATTTTTTATTTTCAATTTCAAGTAAGAATTTGTTGTGACATTGAAAATTGTTTCGGTGATAGATTATCTTCTTCAATTTCAATGATTCCGATCGATTAGTAAATGAGGAATAGCTCTCGAAAAACATCAGTTCTGAGTATAGATAGCCGAATGAAATAATGATATAAAGAATACAAATAACCAATCTGGAAACAAGTGCTGCACTAACAACATTATAAACTACAAAAGTAATAAACATATTATAATCTTGAAGACTCAAATCTAAACTAGGGTATCTTAACAACAGAAAGTAAAAATATCACCGTCGACAACGCTAAAAATAGTAATCAGCGAAGTAATATATGGCAGGAATAAAAAGTGCAACTAAATCCGAAAAAATCAAAGCAATGTGTAAAGCTAAAGAAATACCAAACCATATTTAATATGTGTATAGCTAATTAGAAATTAGTCTAGACTTCATGATTGAATATCATAGACCTGTTAGTCAGAATTTGCATGATAATATGTATGCTTCCCGTTTTAAATTATAATTTAAAATTACAAAAATATGTTTAGTACAGAATACAGGTAAAATTAATAAACATATTTTAAGATGACCAAAACATAAGCCAAATTAAGGTATTAGAGATTAAAAATAAAATTTATGGGGATAACTGAATAGATTCTAAGCTCAATAATCTAAGTGACGTTTAAAATCAGGAGATTTATTAATAAAAATGCCAATCGTTAAAATAAAAGTATGATTGATTAATTAGAGTTAAACTGTTAAAATTGCAGGATGAATGCAGATTCCGACCGATAACACGACAAATCCAATTTGAAACGAAGTATGTAGGCAACCAATAAATAAATATGTGCCATGTATATAAGTCCAGGAAATTAAACTATGCAACAATGCAGGCGTGCGAATGACTATTTTGTTTGACTAGTCACTTGTATTATTATTAGATGAAAGATAATGTTATGCTTAAAAGTAAAAATGACATTTAGTGTAAGCAAAATATGCGTATTATTTCAAAGGCATTCTAAAATGTATGGAAGCTATTTTTATACTCACAGTAACAGCCTACAAGGCAATAATGATAAAACAGTTTGTATTATAGAGACATGAAACAATTTAATGACGTACTAAAAAAATATTTCAATTAATATGGTCGATTCTGAAACAAACCATTTGCTCAATGTGATACAGAACTCTTAGAGCGATGCTCTAATTTATCCTGTTCTGAATATTTCGATTAGATTTAAAAAAAGTTTTATTGGAAACTTTATCCTGAATATTATTTTTAAATAATAGTTTATCAACTATATATTATTCTATCAACTTCAAGATAAATTTAAGGGCAAAGATTAAATTAAATTAAAGGTATATTTTAAACCGTTCATTAATTTTTTTACAATAATAGGATATACGGAAGAATGTGTCATCATCATGAAACCACAAATGTTGACATAATTTACTCGAGTTTATAATACTATAAATTTTATATACTTATTATTGCAGTTTAAAATATTCTAGATAAAGTTATTGATTACTAATAAAAAAGTCACATTTCTTATATTTTAAAACCATTGTATGCAGTGATGTCAGAGCAACCAAATGATCTGTAATTAGATGCATAACAATACCCTAGAGCACTATAAAAAATATCAACATTTTATTACCCTAATATCGATAAGGTGGAAGTTTTTTAAAAGTATTTTACCGAATAGAGTTTTAACACTTTTAGACAAGAAACCCATTTAGTGAAAATAAAATGCAGAGGTAATTAGATAAATCAATTCTTTGCGAATGTCGTTCTTCTGTAAGTATCATAATTAACCACAATTAATATTAACTATCAATTGAAATATTTCAAATTCGAACAATTTCTGCAGCTCATCGCAGAATTCTCACCCAAACAATCTTATTTTAACTAAATATTGAAGCATAGCAAATTTGAAATACACTTACCTTCAGGTTCAGGACGATTCATATTGGCTTGCGAATTATTCCACGTATCTATCTCCATGACATCAGTTGG
>JAYMFX010131100.1:758-14442 GCA_036784945.1 Monocelis spectator | reverse complement strand
CACTTACCTTCAGGTTCAGGACGATTCATATTGGCTTGCGAATTATTCCACGTATCTATCTCCATGACATCAGTTGGGTCATTACTGCGATTATTAGTACGATAGTCCTCTTCTTGCTGCCACTTCTTCATTCCATCATCTCTATTAGAAACAACTAGCCTACCGCCGCGTCCACTTCGATTACTACCGCTTTTAACGGAATCATTTTTACGCCAACTACCTCGGCCAGAATAATTGCCCTCTCGCTGAGAACTGAAACCTCGATCTGATCTTGACGAACCTCTACCTCGGGACGATGACCACCTTTCATCGGTACGTCTTCCTCTTCTACTTGGATTATGTTCAGTTTGTCTATTCTGAATGGAATCTTGTTCGACGTGCTCTTCAAACTAGAACGATATTTTTAAATAAAAAAATTAAGCAGTGAAAAAACACCGTATTTTTGGCAAATGAAAACCAGAAAGCAGTAAAAATAGAAAAAGAAAGTAATGAACACTCCATAAATATATCCTAATTAATAATGAAACACATAATAAGCATTCATATAACTGGCAGTTGGGAGAACTTTTCAGATCAAAAATTAATTAATATTTGCAGACCAGGCAAATAAAAAAGTATTCAGGATAGTCAGGAGACAACCTAGTAAATATTAAATTCTATATGCATGGAAGGCATATTAGGTAATAGATACAAAACGTAATAATTTAGTCAAAACATGTTAATGTATACTACGTATTTTATAGGCATATAAGCATGACTATATATGGTAGTTATTAGGAGTAATAAATTAAAATACGCACATTGTTGGCTTTGTTATCATGTTGGTCTATTACGTCTCCATTATTCACAGATTTGGTGTTTGAATATTTCTCTTTCTTATCTCTTCTGTGCCTCGATTCTCCAGAATTACCGCCACCACGCCGTCTTCCTCTTGAGGCATTTACTGGTTTATTAATTTCACCATCACCCATTTCATCAGTGACCCCAAGTGGATTAGCCTTAAGGTTGGATTCTAAACAATAAAAATACACGTAATAAAGATGTTATAAGCAGCAATTGATATCTCTTCATTCAAGAGTATACATACATGAGTTAAAGAGGAAAAAGGCAAAACTTTCTATTAAATTATGTCAGGCATATATTTACCTCCACTGGAAGGGATATTATCTGATGCAGGAATGAACTTCTTAGAGTGTTTTTTTGTTGAGACTTGCCACTCATTTTGTTCTCCAGCTAACCCCGACTCTTTTTCATAAATAAGATTAATAGCTCCTTCCACTTCATATTCACAATCATGTAGGGCCATAACTGCATGCTCCTCAGAACAACCTGTTAGTTCTTGAACCTAAAACAATTTCATTTTAGTGAACATAAAAAAAGCAATTCAATGTAACAACTTATGGCCGAATTCTGAAACGCTGGTTAAACTAATCTAAGATTACCGTTAACTCGATGGCTACACTTTGAAAACACAAGCCCTAGTTAAATATCATACTTAATCTGAGATTAACCCTAACCAGCGTTTCAGAATTTGGCCCTTAAACTAACTAAAAAATAATTATTGGGCCTCACTTCCTGCACTTTTCCTTTAAGTGCTGGGTCATCTTCATTATATATTTGAGCTATCCGCAATTGCTCTGGGGTGGCTTTAGGCACATTGTCATAAATTTTGAGAACCTGATTTATAGGTTTAGTATGCTGCAATGGCTCTTTTGGAACAACATCTTGATTTTTTCGACTCATTGAATTAGACAAGATTGTATGTAGACTATGTACAACCTAAAAAAATATCAATTTTTCTGAAATTATTAAACAAGACTAAAGTGAAAATTTACAAAACATAATTTGTATGTAATATTGGATTTATTGACCAGAAGCAAAATAAAATTGATCTCTTTTAATATATATATATGTACTTTTCTAACAATAAGGACACTTAAGCATTAATTATTTTTTGTCAAAACATTTCTTTGTAATTAATGGGGGAAAAGATTAAGGGACTGGAGAAAACAATTTAACATGCAATGAATATTAAATACCATTTTATGGCAAAAGGTTTCAACCAGGTAACCAACATTAAATATAAATACATGGCTGCAATATTTTTTTACTATTCTTAACTCTGATCTATATTGAAAAAGGAACTAAATAGAAATGTAAATCAACAAATTAACTACATGTCTGATTGAAACCTGTTAAAACAATTTGTCAACAACTGGTCTGGACCAGATATTGAAATAATGGATATCAATAACTATTTCAACCATGTCAATACTTGGTCAGTGTCCATGTGATTGTGATGTCTGGCTGCCATCATATATCATATATATGTAATATAAATTTCATGTGCATACATATATACAACTTAAATGTGCCTATTTATACACACTGGTTTTAATTATTAATATTATGTACAAATTTGAATAGGAATTGCAGATATACTAAATAAAAGATACTGTTATTATGGTATAGTGATAAGTTATAAATAAATTATGCTGATATTATGCTCCTACAGATTATCAGATAGTTTTATTTGCAGTGCAAGCAACCCAAAACTATAAACTGATGTATTATTTTAACCAATACATATTAATTACCTTTAAATATGATGAGATTATAAATATTGTGGCCCAATTAGGAACTTTTTTATGGTTCCCAACTATCTGACCATTTGGGAAGGTTCCTAATTGTGTCAACCAGTTTGGAACTTTTACGGTTCCTAAATGGGTCACAATATAAATAAGCCTAGTTTATTAATTTGATTTGAAATAGTATTATTTGAGATGCTAAGCACCTACTGAATATACAAAGAATGTAAATCAAACCAAATTATTTGACATTTATTTCTAATGCTTAATTTACAATGGAGCTACTCTTACTCTAAGCATTCATACAAGCTAAATTAATAAAATTACAGCATATCTATAGCCACTAACTGACTATATATTTATATAAATTATATCATAATAAAGTTGCTTCTTTTAAATGCAGAGTAATTTGCTACAAATACTGTATTAAGCCAGATATTTTGACTAGTTATAGTGGTACCATAGTGACAAGTTATGCTATAATTTTATATGAGTTATCAGTTTGACTAGATATGTCACAATTTTATCAATTCCCTAATCAGCTAGGTATGAGTGACACATTATGAACAAATTACAGTGATAAATAGCCACTTTTTATTAGTAGGTACCACTATGACAAGTTATGATGCAATTGTGTGATTAAATAGTCATTACAGTGATAATGACTTTTATTAGCAGTGAAAATATAAAATCTCTCTAAAAGAGATTTCATTAACAGTTTGAACAATTCATTAAGCTAAATTAAGTTTAGGCAAGTTTAGGTAATACAATACTAAATGTATAGAAATGAATGAGCGAGTGTGGATTAGATATGTTAATTTTGTTTTTCAAAATATTGAATGTAAGCATATATTATTATACTTATATTATGTTCATAATAATATATAATTAATAAATTTAGTCTATCATTATTTAACAATTAAAATTTAAAGCTATAAATTATTCATTTCATAAGAGATAAATAGGTTAATAATTCTGAAAGAAATCTATGCCTATAGAATTGTCATTTAAATTTCTTTCTAAAGATAATTATACTTGTATACAATCGTGAAGGAAGTCCTACCGGATTCTAACAAAGAAAAACAAATAAAGTGAAGCGCTACATATTGCAATACATGTTTTTTAAACTATTTTATCATTTTAAGTGAATAATATGAATATAAAATAAATTCAGACAAATGTTGTGAGTACTTGTTATTGTGAAATAAAATGATGAGTATCTACATCTATTCCTATAAGAACTATTATGTTAGATATTACAAGCATAACCGTACCAGTAGGTATCAATCCCACTGCTTCTGAATAAATTAAATTAAATTAGAACCCATGATTATGTAGACATATATTGGGAGTATTTTCTACCAAAAATTAAGAGATTATTAGATATAGTATATCCCAAAATTTATCTCTATTAATGTAGTTTTTAATGTTCTAAATTATTCCACAGAGTAGTTAATTGTGATTATGACTTTGTTACATGCCATAATCAAAGTCAATCATGCAGAGAGTACATGTTGTTTCTAAGATTTATATTTGAGTGATCATTCCTTTTGTCATTTGCAGGGACTTCTATTATTATATAATAATAATAGAAGTCCTTGCGGTCATTTGATATGTAGGGTTTAATAGGTAGGTACATGTTTTGAATGTATCACATTTTTGGCTTATTAATAATTGTCGACGCTTTGCTTGATCATTAACTTTGAGCATTTCATTTTCTCTATTATTATGATATAGGTGAATGTAATAATGCACATTTTAAATAAAACATTCGGGTTTGTGTTTTTGGAGTTCCTGCATAAAGCCATAATTAATTTTGGAAGAGCATAAGACTTTATATGTATAGACCATTGAGTTTCTTCTTTAATTTAACATAAAAAATACCATGAATCAAAAAACATTGTCTTTCAATAATCTCTAACAAAACAGCTTAGTTCCTATGTAATTTTCCCTTGGTACATATTTACAATTATTATATGTAACATAAACAATGAAAACAACATCAAAAATCACAAATATATATTTCTACATTTATTATAAAATGTTTTCGGCAAATCGATAAGGATAATCAGGATATGAATACTTTAATTGACTGAATTTGCAATGAGTTGGCTTTATGAGCAATTCCGATAAATTTGAAGTTCTTTCTTCACTTCTCGACGTTAAAAGTATCAACTTACAAAAATTACCTTTCAAAAATTCCACTGCTTGACAAGTCCGAAAGATACCACAACTAAAAATACAATTGTCTTTATCAAACGCTAACTTTCTTAACCTAAAATAATGAATAGAAATAGAATAGAATAGAATAGAATTAAATCAATGAAATAAAAAATAATCGAAATTGCAATATCATAATATCAAAATACATATAACATTATTTTTATTTTGTAATATATGCAACAGTAGGATTTAGAGAAACTTACCGACCATAATCGCTATCATTGCTTTGATTAAAATAATAATTTGCGTTGCAGTTTGCCGTTTTTGAATCATCAAGAATATTAGAAAAACAGCGTTGTCCGAGAATTGATTTTGCACTGACAAGCTTTTCGTCAAACTTTCTAAAATTTAATTTTTGAGTCTCGTTGCTTTTTATCCAATCAGCACAGGCAGCGATATCAAATTCTTGCATACCGAAAGCAATTAAATTTCCTTCTTTATTCATTGCACACATTTCAAGATTCCCATTCGTTACTAAACACATTCGATGAAATTTATTGCTAAAATTTTGAAATACAATCTTATAAGTAATTCATTTATCGACACAGAGGATAAATAATGGAATCATATATTTATATTTATAAATATAATAAATAATAAATTATAATCAAATTATAATCAAATAAAACAACAAACATAGAAATATAAAATTCGATTCAAATAGGTACCTAAATATATTAGAATCAACCAAGCATAACGTTGAGGTTAGATATTAATAGGAAGTTGTGACCAATAGCTTTTTTGCTTGATTGATTAGATAATTTAAACAACAAAACTAAATTAAGGTGCTTATCAAAACACATTATCAAAATAAAAATTCATTCATCTTTTTAAGATAATTTTCACAACGTAAACTTTATAGAGAGTGTAAATTAAAACTCCAGAGTTTGATTGTTTTCAATATTACAGACATTTGGTAAGTTTATATTTATGAAAATATGTGTTTTCTAACCCTTTTAAAGGTTTAAAACAATGAAAATAAAAATAAAAAATCCCTTTTTTGGAATATAAACAATTTTAGATGCTTTTCAATAATCTTACCCAATACAATCATCGTAAAATATGTCATTGTAAAAGATTCCGAATTCGCACTTGTTTCCTTTCAAAGAATAGCGAATAAATCTTGTGTGCTTCAGAATTATCTGAAATAATTATAATCAATTTTTTGGAATATTTTTTTTTAGGGATGGTATATAGGTATGTATATACGAGAGATGGCCCTTTTGAAGTTATGTAGAGAACTGAAATTGAGAACACATATACTTTGTGCAAAACAAACTGCCATTCGACATCGTTTTCCTATCAAAATCGATAAGAGTAGACCCCCATTATTAACTGGGATAGTACTTCGTCAATTTAGAAGACACTACCAGGTATCCAAATTTTAACACAAATCTATACTTCAATTAAATCAAAGTGTTCTAGAAAAAGTCAAAAAGATAAAAAGAACAATATTGAGAATCTATGTTCCAGTAAAATGTTAAAAATAAGAATGATAAAAATGATAAAAAAATAAAAGTATGAAAATCTACATTACAGGTAACATTAATAGGTTGGAAATAAGAATTTAAAATGAATCAAAAGGAGGCAGAAAGACAAGCAGAAAGTTTAATTGTTCATGAGAATGGTGGTGATAGGGATGAACTTGTCAGTATTTGAGATTGGTTCTCTAAAAGAGTTTGATCTATTAAAAATGTGGGAATAATCTGATGAAGCGAATGATCAGGGTTATTATAGCCGCTTTGGTGTAGAGGTCTTTGCATATCATTAGGGTAATATATTATATTCTGAGAGATCGGAGTTGAATTTTGTTCAGTTCGTTAGCTTCCTGTTTCTTCAAACCAACCATCAGGGAACCGCAGTATTCTAGTAGGGTACGGTATAGGATTAGCTGGACGGTATATCTTAAGTGTTTGAGTTTTCGAAGAGGAAACCTCCTTTGACTGCATTTAGACTTTATCTTATTGATGTGAGTGGACGACCCATCGAGTTTTGAGTTGTCTGAGGTGACAGCCAGAATTGTTATTTGTTCAGAGGGATTTGTTTTGTCAACGGTTCTGGATAGGGAGATAAGGCTTGTAGAAATTTTTGTTTTCTAGAAGTGAGAGAGTAAATTTTTCATGCGGGACTTTATCAAATGCCTTGATAAGGTCGAATGCAATAATAGTGATTGCATCACACGATTTATCATCCATAATTGTGGATGCTTTGCTTCTGAAGCAGTGTTGATATGCTCCATAGTGTTGGATTAGTGTATTTTGAACTTTTTGAAGGAGTAATTTTTCAAAATAGTTTGAGATATTGTTCAATAGAGATATATAGGACGTATAGGTCATTAATTTTAGGCGAATGTTTCTTATAGGAATAGGACTTTGGAACTTTCTTATGTATAATATCTCTCCTTGGAGATCTTCCAATTGATAGGATACTTTTGTTGAATGACTATATGCAGTTGAGTATATCCTCTGTTTGATAAGATGATCAGAAAGGAATCAAATGTTAAGCTATTTTAAGAGACTTCCAGAGGTGGAATCCAGAGGAGAATGTTACTCTTGCATGTAAAAAAGTAATTACTCAATTGCGTTTAAAATAAAAGGAAGTGTATAGGTATATTCTAATGCTGTGGTTTTAAATTATTCTTTTAATTATTCTTTTTATATGCACCGCGAATTTAAATTTCTGGTTACAAATTAAAAAAAAATATTGCTAATTTTTTAAAGATAAACAGTCACTGTGAATTATATAAGGAAGAAAATGCAGTAACTGTGATCATTTCATTTTTTATTAGTAATTTGATTGTTTAGAAGCAGAAATTTGAATTCACGGTGTTATAATATTAAAAGAATAATTTAAGCAAAATTTCTAATAAAAGTCAAGAAAACAATTATTAATTTAATTAAGTTCCAGTCTTTATTAGAGTTTAGGAATTTTATTAAAGATTAAAAGGTATATTTTGAATATTCTCACCCCTGAATCCATCTTAGTGTCATTTTGTATTCGCGTAGTTTCGCAGATAAGTCTCTCATTTTCAAAATTAGACGGTGTCGGACAATCGCATGTTCTGAATCTCTTTCTGGTGCATGTTTGTTGGTTGCAGTTGCTCCACGCTGTCCACTCACACCAGCTTCCTATCTTATCTCTCTCCACTTCCGATGATATAATTGAGGAAATGAGGAGGTTTGGATTTATAATTTCACCTTTATTGATTTCAAACTTAAAAGGGTTTAAGCTATTAAAAAAAGTAAACATCAATAAATCTAACAATAACATTTTGTATACCTAAATATAATATTTAATGCCCGGCTCTATAGGTCTATTGATCCTTCGCTTTCCCACATAGATTGGAGAATTTCTTATGGCTTTTTGATGAGGTAAATTCCAAGGGTGTACCTATCAGTACACCCTGTAATAAACTCTCAAACATACTTGCTGGTTACAGTATATTCTCTAGAAATTGACACTCCTTTAAGAACTCCTTTATTATTTTCATGTTAGTGACCCTCCAATTCTATGGAAATTTAGACTTCCCTTGGATACTTCTTAAAGGAGTGTCAATTTCTAGAGACTATACTGTAACCAGCAAGTATGTTTGAGAGTTTACTGGAAAAGAGTATGTTTGAGAGTAAATTCTATGGAAATTTAGACTTCCCTTGGATACTACATAATCTCTGTATACTCTTCGTATCCAAGGAAAGTCTATTTCCATAGAATTAGAATCCTATTGGAGTCCTTGTTACAGTCCTACGTCATTTATATGCGAGGGAAAATTTATATGCGTATAGGCTCTCACTGTCTATCGAAAATTCTATGATACCATTCTATACTATCGCATCCAAGTTGATTGAAATTTCCATAGAATTCCAATTAAATGATGCTTTATTTTCCTTTATATAAAATCCAGCTGAATCTGATCTCTATGGATGTACAGAGCCAAGAAAATTTGGAAAGTTCTCTTACGAAATAGTACTTTTCCAATAAAGGAACGTAATTTTTTTTCTATGCTCTACTAGAATTTCCATAGAAATATAGGGGTTTGCATTCATAAGAAAACATCGCCTTCATTCATTGGAAGGAAGGAAGGCGATTTTTTTCTTATGGATGCAAACCCCTATATTTCTATGAAAATTCTAATAGAAAAGAATTACGTTCCTTTATAGAAGTGACCCTCCAATTCTATGGAAGATGACTTCACTTGGATACGAAGAACATACAGAGATTATGTAATATCCAAGGGAAGTCTAAATTTCCATAGAATTGGTGGGTCACTTAACAGTCCTATTGGAAAAGTACTATTTCCATACTCGGATTTCTATTCAAATTATTATTCAGAATTTTTAAAGTGTAAGGAAAAGTATTCTCCTTGGTAGGAAAAATAAAAAGTGTAAAGAAAAGTGATACTTTTCCTAAGCTTTAAAATTATAGAAAGTCGACTTTTCCTATTAGGCATAGAAAAAAATATTTGTAAGATTAAAATAAAGCATGCATGCTACACATTTTTTACTCCATTCCATTTGTAGTAAATTATAGGCTTAATCATATCTTAGGAAATTATATAATACCAGCAATTCATTAATTAATATTTATCCATTCAGAGTTCCCTATAAAATACAAATTTTAATTGACTCTATTATATGTATTGTATGAGGTCATCATATTTGATGATCTAATAATACTGAATACTGATTTGTATGAGGTCGTCCTTCTTAGCATTGAGTTGCTAAAAATCAGTCATCTAAAACGGTGAAGGGTCGTGAACTCTTTAACTCTATATTAATAGATTCTGTAACCATTAAGGTTTTATTAAATCTCTCAAGAATACAAAATATGGTCGCATTTATTGGGAGCATAATTGTTTCTCTTTTAGCGTCAACACTAGCTGTGGAAATAACTCAGAATAGACAACGTTACTGCTATGGCTTTGTATTTCGACGCGATCATGGAGGGATCATTTTCTCTCATCGTGATTATGGCAAACGTCTCTATCAGAACAGTGCAGAATGTTTCTGGGTGATTAAAGCACCTTTTAATAAGCGAGTATTGATTCAACCGATCAAAATGAGCATCGAATATGATAAAGAATGTAATTTCGATTATCTTCAAGTCTTTGACGGTTCTTTGGGCTCAAAAGAGAGCATCGGTAAATATTGTGGCGGTGACAATAATTTCCGAATTATTTCCACAAATTCCACCATGACTGTCGTATTTAAATCAGACAGTTCAATCAACAAGGTAAGTTCAAGCATTATTATTCAAAACCAAATTGAGAGTTTATCCTTAGAAGTATTGATATGCATTATAACATCATAAGCAGCTAATCCTATTCTTTAAAAATGTAATTTTGTGTCCAAGCCATTTCGTATTTGATGTTTTAAACTTTAATATAATATTTTAGGAAGGATTTGCCATTCGTTATTTCTTCATCAACAAAACTGACTCAGATACCAAGTCTATTCCCAAGACAACGAAAAGAAAAACTTGTCTCCCCTCGGAAGTCCGCTGTAAAAGCAAAACTCAGTGTATAATGAAATCTGCTGTTTGCGATAGTATTGTAGATTGTGAGGACGGTTCAGACGAAACAATAAAGAACTGTGAACAATTCGGTCAAGGTCGTTGCCATTCATCTCAGAAGAGTTGTCCTTCTGGAAAATGCCTAGATAAAAGAAGATGGTGTGATGGTATCCGCGATTGTGAAGATGGTGTTGATGAAGATCCAAAGATTTGTAAAGAAGATGAACCAGGGCTTCCCCAAGTTCCGCCTCTAACAGGAAAAGATGCTATAAATAAATGTGGCGTTTCAACCATTAAGGCAGTCTTTACGAAAGATCGCATAGTCGGAGGTGAAATTGCTAAGTCTGGTAGCTGGCCTTGGATGGTCTCATTGAAAATACACGGGGGACACTTCTGCGGAGGGAGCATTATAGGCAAAAGGTGGATTCTTACAGCTGCGCATTGCGCATACGATAGTGGCGATTTAAAAGATTGGAGAGTGGAGGCTGGCGCTCAAAAAGCATACGGCTATGAGAAGGAAGTGCAAACAATGAAAGTCGCGAGGATCTTCATGCATCCACGATACAATGATGATCTTATAGAGAATGATATCGCTCTTATTAAGCTCAAATCTGATCTCGTTTGGACAGATCGAGTGGGTCCAGTTTGTCTTCCAGATGCGGGCGAGACGATGCCACCGGGAGGCACTGAATGCGTTATAACAGGTTGGGGAGACACGCTGGGTACCGGTGGGGAAGGTATATTAAAGCAGGCAAAAGTGCCAATCATTGCAACACAATTATGCAACCAATGGTACGGTGGGGCAATCAATGGTGGCATGATGTGCGCTGGGTATCGAGATGGCGGGACAGATGCCTGCCAGGGCGATAGTGGAGGACCGTTAGTCTGCGAGAAGGATGGCGTTTACAAATTATATGGAGCCACATCCTGGGGCGATGAGTGTGCAGCTCCAGAGAAGCCGGGTGTCTACACAAATATTGTTCGTTTCACTAATTGGGTGAACAAGAAAGTTTCGAGAACTTAACTTCCAGTGACTGATGGCAGAAGAAGAATTAAATTATTGACTTTTATTGTGACAGATTGCTGACAATGTGATTTAAATTAATAAAGAATACTTAGCTTAGTTTATGAGGTAATCTATATGTGACCATTGTATTTAGAAACATAATTATTTATTCCATACAATATTCAACCATACCTACTATTTATAATAAATAAATAAATTTAAAAAAAACATTTTTTGCCTTTCGTCTTTAATTTCTAAAGAATACTAACCTAACATATAATTCATAAGAATATATAGAATTACTGTAGATTATTGTGAAGATGAGGTGACAAAGTGGCTTTATAAAGTTGTGATTCTGCTGCCCGATGATACTTCTGTGGCGTATTTCCCTAGGGGGTATTCTTCTTGCGTTGCAATATTTTGCAATAAACGTCTGTCAGCTTCTTTGATCTTCTATATAATATTATGTCGTGTTTTTACTGCAGTATAGCCATGGCGAATGTTTTTACTTGGTGTTCATATACCATGGTTACTTGGCGAGGCGGTCTTGATCAGCCAGTAAGACCCCACCGTACTGGGCTTGCGTATACAGAAGTCTGCCAAGCACCAGTGCGTTATAGACGTCATACTGTTAACTTCAAGTCCGTAATTCTTTAAGAGTTTCATAGAATATATAGGCTGGAATTACATTTTTGAGATGGTTAGTTAAGTGTTGAGATATTTGCAGTTTATCGGTAATGGTTACACCGAGTAGGTTCATCTCATTTGCTCTTCTTTGGTCGTCTCCTATGTCTTTTAAATACAATTTCTTTGGATTTGTAGTGATTTAGATCCAAATTATTGATGGTGTAAGACCAGGTCAAGGGTTAGTAGTTCTCCTCTGAAGAAAGTTGTATATATAGAAAAAATCATAAGTAATCTGATATCCATAAATAATTTATTCGAATTTAAAGCTCGTCTATAAAAACTCAAATATTTTCCTGTGCATTTATTATATGGATACCTACCATTCCATCTGTACTATACGAGTATATATGCGCTTATAATCTTCAGACAATTATTTTAATATTTGCTTCATTGTTCCTGTTACAATTAACAAAGCTAAGGTTTTTCATTTTCAAAAAATCATAAGCAATTTCAATCTTATTCTAATTGTCGAGATAAATCCTTTTTGAAAGTTAATAATAACAAGTTGTAAATAAAGATTCGTATTTATTGAGATTTTAGAAAATATTTCGAAACAAAAATATGCCAAAAGTTTATTTAAATGTTATCGTAAAATAATTAATCAATGTCATGTACTTCTATAGTTAGCCTCTAACTAACTATATAGAAGTCCATGCCTATTATTTTAATTGGATCAATTCATTAAAAGTGCCCAGATAATTGAAGCTAAAATGAAAATCAACTCTGACAATGCTCTGGGAAGAGAGGCAGAACAAGTCAATACCAAATCCTTGCTATCAGAATCGATGGATTCACAAATGCCAGGATGGCTTAAATGCTTTTCATCTGTAATGGCGGGTGTCTCACCCCTTTTCCATTGGCAGTCAGGATCTCCCAGCTCAGCTCCATTCGACATACCATCACCATCACTGTCTTTCAGACACAATTCTTTCGTCCAAGTCTACATGATTTACAAAACATTTTATATTACACTAAAGGGATCCATGTTAGGGTAATAATATGGTTAGAAGACTGTATAATATGGATATATAATATTGTTAGAAAATTAGAAAATAAAATAATTTGCAGGATAAACATTTTAATAAATAGTCAACATTGTTTTTTCTTTGCTATTTGTAACCATATACTCAAATAGAACTTTAGTAATATTTTAAATCGAAAATTTCATCAACTTACATGACCAGCATTCTTAAAATCGATTCCAAAATTATTTCTGGGACCCTTGCCATATTGTGAGTTGTGTCCCACTCCCGGCCAATACTCATCTTTATTGCGTGGATTACGAATAGCCTCTCCATTGGGTATTAATTTCTGGTAGAACTGATATCCATGTATGTTGACAACTAAGCAAAAGAATATGAAGGTAACTGTGATATATTGGTGCATGTTGATTCTTCCTCAGTTTGATAATAATTGAGAGACATTGCAATAAATAGAAATGCACTCTTATCGTATTGAACCAAACAATTCATGTACCAATAAAATAATCTTAATATAATTTTAATACAAAAGTATTTTTGTGCGCAGTAAAAATTGCTTTCTCACTATCAAGTGCATCAGATAGATTGAATATAAACACAGGAATCAGATAGATAGAATATAAACACAGGAATCAGATAGATAGAATATAAACACAGGAATCAGATAGATAGAATATAAACACAGGAATCAG
>JAYMFX010130989.1:0-12285 GCA_036784945.1 Monocelis spectator | reverse complement strand
TTGACTCAGATATCTGGAATAGTATAGATATATTGACTCAGATATCTGGAATAGTATAGATATATTGACTCAGATATCTGGAATAGTATAGATATATTGACTCAGATATACGATTTATCTCATATTTGTAATATACGATGATCAAAACAAAGTAGGTTTACAGTTTTTTAAATTTCAATAAACGTTTATTCCGGTAGGCCTAAATTTTAATCTAATTATAGACAGAAATCTAATTAATCGCACAATATTTCCGTGTGTTACTAAGGATTCTCTGATAATAACCATCAGCTATTTGTGTGTGATGCCCACACAAATATTAAGAAAGAGAGAATTAAAATGATGTTTTTAATATTATTAGAACATCCTTACATATGGCAGATTATCTTTCAGTAAAACTGCATGAGATTATGCAGTTGTGCTGGCAATCATCACTCACTACTACAACTAGAGAGGAGAGAGAGAGAGAGAGAGAGAGAGAGAGGGCTATCCAAGAATATCGATAGAATCAAAATCTATTTCAATCAAATAAACAAGTATGGAAACAGGCAGATAGCTAGGAGCTTTTCCTTAATGTTATAAACTGATAGACAAGGTAATATAAACGGAAGTTTATAAAATGTTTTGGCATGAAAGACATTAGTGAATCATTACTACAGATGAGATAATCAAATTTAGCAGCTGACAAAACTAACTGATAGTTCAAACTATCACTCAGTTAGAAATTAATAAAATTGATGACCCTGAAAATATGACATTAAGCAGCAGACTGTGACAAAAATTCAAGCAAAATCTATTATTGACAATTAATTAAAGCTGGAGAAATCAATATTCACAGCAAAACAGGTTCTAACCATAGATATGATAAAAGTGACCGATAATTATTGGTCAAACCTTTCAAAAACAAAACCGATTACACGCAGGAGCCAAATTTAAACTCTTTATACCCTCTCCACAGATAATACTAAAACTTCATGACCATATCTGAAAGTGCCCAAAATGTATCCAAAAATATTAATTTTTTACTATATTACTTACAGCAGGAGCCAAAAACTTTCTCAAAACACGACCAATCACACGCGGGAGCCAAACTTAATCTCTGCAAGTTTCAGGGTTTCTAACCACTAGGAGTCGGACACAATTGCCGATTTGTTTTTACTTAATCTTCTCTATTCTACTCTCTACAGAAGCCAAAACTTTTAATCTACAAATTCGATCGCACGCAGAAGCTAAACTTTGGCTCTTTATGCCTCTGCCCACATAATACATTATTTTGGACACTCTGTCCAAACCCTAGTGGTTAGAATCCTGAAACGTGGATGGACAGTAGACTAGAGAGTAGTGTAGAGAGATTAAGTTCGGCTCCTGCGAATTTAGCATTGACCAACAATTATTTTGATCCACAATAAACGAGATCCAAAGTGTTCATTTCTCATAAAACTCACCGTTTGTATAAATGCTTTGCAACATCAGTAATTTTAAACCCTTCGAGGTTAAATAACCGCTTTGCCAATCTATAGGCAGCACCACGATCGGCAGCTTTCGGTGGTTGGTGGTAGATACTTTCAGCGAGAGATTCAGTGTCAGAGCAAACTTCTTCAAAATCTTCATTGTTGGGACTACATGGAGGTTCGGGTGAGCTCGTGGAAGATAAACAGGGTGATTTAGGCTGAACAATAAAAGTTCATTTGTTCAAGTCAATAAGTACTTCAAGAGTTTATTTTAAAGTAAATAATTATGCACTGGATTTTAGACCGAACACCATACTACATACCTGCAGAAAATCTCCAGATGGCCCTGGAGATAGTCTTTCATCTAGACGCAATTCACTTGACAAATGAACATCGGGACTAGCTGTCTGCAAATAGGTTCTTTTATCACCAGAGATTGTCAAGTAACCATTGTTATCGGGACTATTCAAAGAGTTAACAAAAGAAGGCACAACATGATTCTGGTACATCAATAAGTTAGATTGTGGATGCTTTACTGCGACAGATGGTTCATCAGGTACATTTTCATCTTCTGATTTAGCCAGACTGCAAACACTGTCAGTAAACATTAATTCATCCTGAGTCGAATCGAAATTAAAGTGAATCGCGTCATTCTTAACAATGTGTACTAAATGCGGTGATAATGTGGTGGGGGTCAGTGTCGCCGCGGTGGTAGGTGAGGCGAGAGACCGGTCCTCATCACCTCCTGGAGTGGAAGCACTGGAAGAGTTACTTCCACTTTCATCCATATATTTAATTTGATTTAATCCTTCAAAACTGGTTAGACTGCTACTTATACTGAGGGTAGAACGAGCAAGAGACTCGGTATCATTGTAATAATCGCTTCCATTGGCAGGTGGATCGGGTGGGGGAAATGGTGGTGGCAAGTCTTTAGAGTAATTTGCACTGTAGTGTTCTTCAAATCTTTCTAAAAGAGTGCCTTGTTTGGTAAGAGATTTTAAAACATGATTTGAAGCAATAGAATCTTCCTTGTCACTGTAGTTGGAGATGTCACCCGTGGTCCTTTGTTTTAAATAGATTGGCTGGCCATTATCCATAATATGTCATTTATCTGAAAATAAAAGAGAACGCATGAAATTTGAGAATATAAACAAGAATATTTTAGTACTATTTAATAATTCATTAAATGAAAAGTTTAACTACTTACTAAAACGCGGCTAGCATCATAGGCAGAATAAAATATCATGACTACACTATATATGAACGCAAGTAACACAAAATAAAATTATTAGCCATTAATGGTTTACTTAAAAAAGGCAAATGATTTTAATTTTTTTTGTCAAGTTTACTTTTTTAAAGCCTTAAACTAAGTTTGAATATAAATCTATTCATACTTCAAAATATATTGGCTCATGTTTGTTTTTTTGTCTGAAAAGATTTCTACAGCAATTAGAACACCTCTTGGTCAATTAGTTATCCTCAATGATCTATATGATATGCGGAATGCTTATCTGAACTAACAGGACATTGTTGCTACATGAAACATTGGAAAATTACCAGGTATAATTAAAGCAATCCTCCAATTTTTCAACAAATCTCCACAAACGTTTATGCGCATTAATTAATACGATAGTACACCATAAAAATGTAGAAAGGGTTCAAACTTTTAAGGTTATGAAAAGTAAGCTGATAATTTCAACTTAGCAGGCACCAGGAACAAAACAAGATTATTTTAAATTATTTATTTTGTTTAAAACAAATTTGAAACAAGACCTATGTTTTAAATGTATTTCTGAATAAAATATAACAAGTGTAACTTCAAAAACTACTAGACCTCATTTTCATTTTGTAAAAAACACTTGCAAAAGAAAAATCTAAATAAAACTATGATTCTGATTAAACAATGTTTATGAACATCGAGGAAATTTTATATTTGTTTATAACTTTTACACTTATGCCCTAAGTTTAAATGATATATACACTTTAGAACATTTCTAGTAAACAAGAAATGTGGAATAGAAATAATTCTGCATGCATAATAAATTTAGTTAGCATGCTAAAAAAGTAAAGAAAAAATTTGTCTAAGTCTATGCAGAAACATGAAAAACCTACTAACTCACTTGCAAAAGCTACAAAGAGAAGATATTTATTCATAATACTGTCACAGTAAAATATTTTATCATTAAGAAAAATGATTATGATAAAATTGAAGTAACAATAAATTTTGAAAATCAAGAAAAATCCATTTCTTACAATTGTGTAAGTAATTTGATATAACAAACTTGAATTATAATTATGTCAATGTGTGAAATATTTACACATATTTGTAATCAATAATTATGAAAAATATTAGCTTTAAAATGACTTAAGTCAATCTTAAGTATAAGTATATATTTGGCAGCTTCTTGGTGGATGAAAATCTTTTAGCTGTATTACTGGTTATGCTATATAAATACAAAAAAACAGACAAAATGGTGTTTGTCAAATAATAGAGTAAATTTAGCACTGTATTGAATGGTGGTTTGTTATTAAGGAGACCCAGAGCTATATAAGAGGATTGATTCTCCCTTAACCATTTTGGCTTTGCATTCAATGTAGTTTTGTTGATTGAGTCTGATGGGTAGGTGCTTTCCGTTTCCTGGAGATTTTTGATAAGACTGATTCTGAGCCTTTGTTATTTATAAGCTTTTAAAGCTTTTTAAAAAATAAAGTAATTCTTCTAAATTTAATGGTACTTGATAATATATAAATAATTTAATAAACAGTCATTTTAAGAAAACCTACTTCATGGCCTGTTGCATAAAATGTATCAGGTGATTATCTGCGTAACAGCATTTAACAGTCATGTGAAAATGATTCAATATATTACTGATTTACATTGGGAACAAATCAGGCAGATTAATCATATTCTTATGAGAATAATGATTACATCATTTACAAGAAAAATATATTTTAATTAAAGACTGAATTCAAGTAGGAACAGGTTAATTCATTCCTAAATCATCTTTAAGCTTATGTTTGCTACATAAACATTCTTAAATATTATGTGATAAGGATACTAGCTATAATTATTGTTTCTTTAGGTTAATATTAGTTACTTAGGCACTGTATTTAAAATTAATATAGATTAAAAGTATATGAAGCTTACACTTATTACTAAATTTTTACTTATTCTAAATCATATCACAAAATCATTTTATAAGACTTGTATGTTTTACATATTTTATATCATATTAAGAAATACTTCCACTTATTGAATAAAATTATTATTTTTTTATAAGAAAATTTCTAATTATCTATGAGATTAATTGGAATATTTAATAGAAATAGCCTGAAATTATCTAGCAAATATTTGCCATAATCAAAATGAGGTTGGAAACTCTAGTGGTCGGTCATTACTCATTGCCAGTCACCAGTAAGTCAATATTGCTAATTTTTGCATGCTAATATATTTTTTGTACACCAAATTAATTCTTACCAGGGAATACTAATTTGCACATCAGAGCATAGCATGAATATATTTATAATATAATATTAAATATATTGATAATAAAGAAATTTAACAAATTATAGTGATTACAATAATTACATGTTATAAATGCTATTAATAATATCTACAAATTGAGCAATACACAATTAGTTATATAGACAAATTACAGTAATACAACAAAACCTATTTCATACATAGTCAATATATTTTTATTTGAGAAACTAATCTTTAAACTAAACAAGATATATTACATGATTTAATATATTTGGCAAATGTTTCTGCATTAATTGAAAAATATTATTATGCAATAGTTCAAAACATACGTTGTAAATTAAATTAATATATCATCCATTTCAGTTTGGACAATAGAAAAAAATATGTAATCGAGTTTCGGTTATAAAAAATTTGTAATTATCTATTTAAATTAATTTACGACGCACTATAAAAAATAGAATTATTTTGTTACATTAATTTCTTTCCCAAATAGTTTCCCTTTCATTCAATATTCTTTCTACAAAATAGCGTTAGAAAGATAATAAGGAGGTAGAATTTTTAAGTGAATTATCAACAAATTAGATATAATTATCAAGAGAAAGTTTTTCCATTCAGACGTTGAAAAAAGCAAATCAAAATATAAATCTGGTCTATTTGAAACTAAAGGTTAAATATATTAGAGCAAGATTAAAAAAGTGATTAAATATGACCGTGGAAGTTATTTGAGATTATGATCAGATAAGAAAATACATGCATAAGAAGAAATATATGTCTTTAATTTAAGATCTACTCAGAATTGGAAATTAAGAATATGCAATTATACAATAGGTATGTCCATGGTCTATGAATTATAAATAGTTAATTTGAAATCGTATACTATATATGAATAAAATCTGCTCAACACATTAAGGAAAAAATAATTATATAGTTTATATATATATATATATATACTTCGAAGTATACGATCACTACGATATTCACGATATCCTCGATATACTTCTGAATTTTATATTAAAGATTCTAAAAGGTATAGGTAATATAATGTTTCTTTTGAATTGGTATTGGTGTGGTGTTTAGATTTTTTTCTTTTTTGAACATTTTTGCTGGTGGATATTTTTCCTCAGTGTAGACAAAATATATAACTGATTAAATAGCTGATATCATACATTTTCTGTCACCATAATTTTCCGTCAATTAATGTATGAGAAAATTTTAATTTTAATTTGATTTTGTTGTATCAAAATATTTTTTTAAAGAAAACTTCTAAAGAGTTATTTTTATAAGGCATGTGAAGATTATGGGTTGTCTTCTATCGACTGTCACATTTTTTTTATTTTTGGAGGTCTAATGTAAATGGGTATACGTACATACATGATAGGGTAAATAAACATTAAAAATGTGTGGCTATATATGAAATCCTTTATCATAGAGTTTAAATCATATACTCACATACTCAATTTTAAATAATATTAATAGTATTATGAACTTATGATTTGGGTTCGGACAGTTCTAGAACTAGAACTATAGATAACTAATGGATAGCTTTTTATATGAGCTCATAAGGAATTATAGAAATATAATAACATAAAAACTCGGCTGAATTCATGAAATGCTCTGCTAATTATGAACATTTATTGATGTAAAGTCAAAGATCATTTAATTGAATTGGATCTTTAGTGTTTTTCGAAATTAATCGTTGTTTTCAGATTTTTTGTTTATGCAAAAAATGGCAATGAATTTTGAGAAATACAAGATGTATATTTTGTTTAAATACTATAAATAAGAATTTTTATTTACTTCGAGGAAGTAAGTATTTTATAAAATGTGTAACTTACCGAGGTTGCTTATGGTGATATAACTGATAATTTATCATAAATATGATTAACTGTACCCAACTGAATTCCATTTTACATAAGTGCACAATTCAGCCATACCACAAGCACAAAAGCCTATGGTATGGAGCATCTCTAGTGCACAAAATACATAGAATCCAGTTAGGGTGCAGACTGTACTGTAGAGTGTTGTCACTTTTTCTATTTGATACATATTGTTTTTCTATTAGCTAATAATATTAGATAGGACTAAAGTAGTCTGGGTGGTCAAAGGTCACATACAAAATGGAGAAATAGATATCTGAAATTGTAAATATTGATATCTGGTTGATATTCAATATTTGCAACTTATGGCTGATAACCAATGAAACATAAAATTCTTAAATGTTTATTTAGTCAATTATTTCTAATGACTATGGCTATTCTTGATGTTCTAACATGGTTACTGGAATTTAATTCTGGAATATATTATATTTGGCCAAATGTAATATAGAAATATTTTTATATTAAGGCTAGACAAACTTTGAATCAAATAAAGAAATTAGGAGGTTGGATTTTTAATACAAATCTTACATTCAAAAATTTGATTATTTTTAAAGGATGTATTATGTATATTATCGTACACTATTTTTATCTTTTCTATATAATTTTCTTGATTTAGTTCAAGTCGAATAGAACCATCGACTTTCCATAAACATTGTAAATACATAGGAAGTCGCTTTGGATAAATTAAAATTAATATTGAATAAGCCGACCAGAAAAGTCAAATAATCCGCTCAGAATTGATCCATAGAAGTACATAGTGTACGATAATATCATTATTAATCATAAAGCTTGGTGTATTCGATTTTTATTAAGAAAAATTATCATAGAATAATGTTTTAATTTTGCGCAATAACCTTGCTTTGACCTTGGTTTGATTAATAACTGTATATTATTAAAATTTTGAAGTTCTCTCGTAGCAGCATTGTAATTAATTATATAAAAACACGAAGATTAGCGCAATGCTGCAAATTTATTGAGGTAAAAATTTTCGGTGTTCAACACCCTCTACGTATATTATTAATTTTTTATATTTTTGACTCTACTAACTATTGGATCCTGAAATCCCAAACATGAATATATAGGTACTTTATCTAACCTAAATTAATTCATTTGCATTTAGAAAAAGAAGGAATATCGTTAAATGTATAATGTAGTGGATAACTTAATAGATGCAAATAAAAGGCCTGTACAAATAACAATGTTGAAATAAGTAAAACTAAAACTGTCTTATGAAGTAAAATTGACTTGCTTGTTCAAGTTGTGCCCATACAACCATATAAATCAACCCCATATTATTTAAACTAGGATGATTGTAACAAAATTAGATCTTATATTTTCTTAGTATCTTTTTATGTATATATATACATATATATATATATAAAAAGATATAATAGAAAAGAAGCAATAGAAAAATTTATTTGTTGTTGACCTATTTAATCCATCATGATAATTATGAAATAGTATAACTGTGTATTAAATTGAATAAATATTGGTGGCCAATCATGAAAACTAAAATTTAATAAATGTGTTAGATTTTGTGAAATGTAAAGATTTTAAGCTAAAATGGGCTATGTATAATTTTTATGCATTTTATTTTATTCTTAAATGCATAGTTTTATTTGACCTTAATTTAATAGATTTCAAAATCTGCCACTAATTAGGTCTGTAATGATATTGATTACACAATTTTTTCAAAAATTGAATCTAATTATTATAATATTTGTTTCTACTTCACAGTATGTATTAGATTCTTCCATATTGTATTAAATTCTAGAATGCAGTATTTTTTAAGGCTCATGGCATTGGAAATTATTGCCAGATTATATAAGTTGAACTTTAATGTCTATTTAAATATAGAAGTTGCCACAACAGTAGAAAGATTTGTCAGTTAAAATGAATTAAAAAAAAACATTGCTTCAAAACTCCAAGAATACTTGAATAAATCTATTCAAGCACGTCAATGATGTCATGTTATTCAAAACCTGTATATTTCTCATCCTGCAATTAAGTCCTCCAAGTACTGTAAAGATTATTAGAAATCTAAATATTGCTGATTCTCTCACTCTTCTAATTTATTATATAGAAATTAAATCACCCAAATAAAGCAACAGGGAGCTCATAGGTTAGATTGATTACAATATGGGCTGATAGTAAGATTTTATTTTTTGTTTCTTTATAATAGTTCAAAATTATTACATATATTTATATTGTTTTGTTTTAGAAATGAGTTCCGAATACTTTAATATGGAAAACAAGGAAAAGTCTGATGAAGTTGATTCATCTCAACTCAGCTTGACATTTTGGTTTTTTATGGTTGCCGTTTTAATTGGTGGATTTTCATTGGCTATAGGATTTCAAACTAGTTGTAGTGCTCCCTTTTCTGACAGTAATCCATCTCACTTTCAGGAAAAGAATGCCCGCCGACTCTTAAAAGATGGAACCTTACTGGGAGCTCATAGATTTGCTGGCTCTAAAGCCAATGAAGTTGATATGCCTCAATTTATTTTAAAAATATTAGAAGAATTTAAAAGTGATCACGACTACAGAGGAACAATTAGTGACCAATTGGTGGATTTCGGCTGTTTTCCACTTGACATTATTGAAAAAAATCGATTATTATCAGTGTATAGAAATATTCGTAATATTGCATTCAGAATTAGCGATACTCGACAATCTCAACTGAATAAATCAGCCATTCTTGTTAATTGTCATTATGATAGTGTCATTGACAGTCCCGGAGCGAGCGATGATTTTGTCAGTTGTGCTGTAATGCTTGAAGTTATTAGAGTTCTGTTTTCAATTAAACCTTCACTTGAACATGATATCATCTTTTTATTTAATGGAGCTGAAGAGAATCTATTGCAAGCAAGTCATGCCTTTGTCACTCAGCATCAATGGATGAAAGACATCAAAATGTTTGTTAATCTTGAATCGGCAGGTTCAGGAGGCCGACAATTAGTATTTCAAGCTGGTCCCAAGCAGCCTTGGATTATTCAACACTATTCGGAAGTTGCGACTTCACCATTTGCATCTGTTATCGGTCAAGATGTTTTTGAAACTGGCATTATACCATCCGATACTGATTTCCGAATATTTCGCGATTTTGGTAAGATTCCTGGAATTGATATTGCGTACATACAAAATGGATACGTGTATCATACTATGTTTGATACTGAAGAACGTATACCACGAGCTTGTATTCAGAATTCGGGAACAAATCTGCTGAACTTTGTCATCAAATTGGCTAATTCTCCGTACGTGAAAAACCCTGAGCTTTACACTGACGGTGAATTTATTTATTTCGATTTTCTTGGACTATTTGTAGTCCACTATCCACTCAGCGTGTCATATATCATGAATATAGTTGTGTGCTTATTCATTTTATTGAAGTTCATCTACCTTATCTATAAGGATTTCGACTCTGCCAAGTATCAATTCCTTGCCGTCGCGAATCATTTTCTATGTTTATTTCTTATGCTCTGTTTGGCTGTGTTTCAAGCATCCGTTATGCACTATTTTGATCGTAAAATGAGTTGGTATTCTATTCGATTTAATATTATTGGTGTTTATTTAATGCCATTAGTTTGGATATTTTTTCTTTATCATGGTGCTGTACGCAATTCCACTTATTTTTGGCCAAATAGTATAATTGCGGAGTATTCTCATGTGGAGGCGGCTAAGTTTATTATCTCTCTGCTGACATTCACTCTAACCATTCTGGGTATTAGATCGAGCTACCTTTTTACCATGTGGATCATTTTTCCTGTCATTGCTGAATATTTGTTTGATAAATTTTGTCAGCATTTGCGCGGTTTTATAAACGTCGATATGTTTTATTTGCTTAAATTATCGATGATGTATTTTCTGCCGAGTTTATACACGTTTTACATGATCGGTGTTCTGTTCGAAGTATTCATACCAATCATGGGTCGCTCTGCAACTAAACTTATACCAGACCTATTCATTGGAGTTCTCGTTGTGATTTCTAGCTCTTTATTGGCGATATCATTTGCCGGAAAGGTTTACGTTACCAAAAATAATTCCTTAAAGTCTTTACGATTTTTACTCTTTCATTCCACCATTTCCTATTTCTTAGTTGTTAATTTTACTAAATTTGGGTTTCCATATAATGGAAGTATTGAAATGCCTAGACAGCAGAGAATAGTGATTATGCACGTGAATCGCGTTTTTCGCGACACTGCATCTGTACCAGAATCTTATGACAGTGGGCTGTGGGTGTTACCGTTTGATCACACAGAGACCTATCATCTCAACCAATATATCGCTGAATTCGAAGTTCAAAAGCCTATCGGATGTTTTGATGAACCGTATTGCGGCCTACCGTATCTTTATCCTCTGGCTAATTTTTTTAAGACGAGCTACTATTTGCCTCGACAATCGCATTCATTATCACCCGAATTGCAGTTCCAAATAATTCAGAAAATTGGCATAAATCGGACAGCCTATAATTTGACTTTCAGTGTTTCAGGTCCCAGTCATACTCATATATATTTTATGGTTCACGACAACATAACGTTTTCTCGATTATCATTGCATGAAGGCATACCAGTCCCAATTATGGTAAAGTTTGGTGATCCCTCTTATAAGCATTACTTTATTTATAATGCCTACGGAGTAAAACCGCGCTTGCCTCTGATATTCTGGGGCGTATTCAATGTGGATGAAACACTGAACTACGACAAGCGACTGATTAAAGTGGCTATAAATGGGCATTACACGGATGGTCCAAACTATCGCACGCAACCGCTCTTAGATTTCATCGCGAGACTGCCCGATTGGTCTGTGCCCATGGTTTGGTCAACGTCTTACGAAAGATGGACTATATCTCTACACGAAGGAGCTAATTATCTGCAGTAAATTATTTCAATGATTTGAATTATTATAGATTTTATATTTTGGACTATAATCAAAATGAATTAGAGATACATAATTCTATGCATATCTCTGCATGCTTAGGAAATTCTTTTTATTGAGTTTCATTGGTTTTTCCTATACTATAGTTAGATTATGAATGTATTTTTAATTGTTAGATTAGTTGGAGCATTTATACTTTTAATCGAAAAAGTAATCAGTATTATTTTCATTTTGCAATTCTTTTTATAATAATTAATTGATTGATATTTTAATTTTTTACCTTATGGTTGTTATCTTACTATACGGTTATTATTTAGAACTGTGTGTTATACACGGGTTGATTATTTTCATTATCTTATTCTAATCTAAAATTTGACGTTTGTTCTTGCGTGCATTAATTACAGATTTCATTGTTCTATAGGTAGGTACCTACAGATATTGTAATTTAAATTGAGCAATTAAATTTCGTGCAATATTATGCTATACAACATGCACACATAAATTATAAATTACCCAGTGGGACGAAGTGCGTAGAATTACTTGCCAAGACTTTCAAATAATTAGAGTTGAATACTTTCAAATATATTTCAAATATATTTCA
>JAYMFX010130878.1:0-12415 GCA_036784945.1 Monocelis spectator | reverse complement strand
TTGGGAAGTGAGATCGATAGTGTTAAATGTTTTTCATAAATTATGATCAATTTTGAAGGTGTGATAATACTTGGGAACTGGGACTACTTGGGAAATGAGACTACTTGGGAAGTGGCACTACTTGGGAAGTGGGAATATACCAGTGATTCAGCCTTCCTCTATTTTATTACGTAATCTATTTAATTTACTTACTATCCAATTGATTATTCTTCCCTGTAACACTTGACGAAATATAACAACAAATAAGGACAATATACAAATTGAATAGTAAGATATACACGTCCTACAAGTGAGCCGTTAATTCTATAGAAATTGTAATCAAGCCCGATAAAATCATTAAATCTTTAAAGTACATAACAACCCTAACCATATACAAGATAAAATAAAAGGAAATGAAATGAACGCTTGTGTACATAAAGTTAAAGTGTGCAAAGTTATCTGAATATCATAACTCACCTCATGATTCAATAGTTATTTAAAGAATATTTGTCCCGGGTAAACTGGAAGATTGTCATATACATTATCCTGATGCTGATAAAAAGGCGTTGAAGAAGACGATTCGAGTGGATTCTCTGGATCGGAATTTTCAGTCTTACAAGTAGACATCTAATAATGTAAAGAAAAGTTTACATATAATCTTATCATTGAAATACGAAAACATTTTATTTCATCTTATGAAGCTATCCTGATTTCTTTTCTTATCATTCCTTTATTCATCTATACCTCTCGAATAATTACATAATATTAGCAATTGAACATTCGAACATTTTATTTTATCCATCATCATTTTATTATATATATATAGCGACTATATAGATGTTAACATCCTAACTAAAACTATATCTTCATATCCAAAACTTTTCTCTATCACTTCAAATGAAAACTTAAGCAATTTTGGTCGACCTACCTCACCAACAGGAGATGTTAAATCCGATTGAAGTTGTAGGGATGAATTTAACAACTCTAGAAAACAAAACAAATTTCCCATTTATTTTTTATCTATATCACCATATAGTATGCACAGAATTAAATAATTACCATTATGATAAGCTAGGGCAAATCTTTGAGTAGCCTCATCGAATACAATGGGTTCATTTTTACAAATCTAAAATGATTAGTAAAAAGAAAACCAAAAATCTATTAAACCATGTTAACCTATATATATACTTACTCAAAGAATAGACTGAAATCATTGAATTTGTGTTTACCTTGAATATCTCAAAGATGATAAATATTTTCTATATCTAAGCCTATGGCAATAGGCTAGTTAGCTCATAACGGCCTACATAATAGATAGGCATTTATAAAAAATTTTAAATGTTATTTTACGCCCGGAAAATTTGAATAAATATAGATATCAATATTGTCTTTTATTATACGCCCGAAAAAGTTGCTTAAAAACATAAAAATCTCAATACAATGTGATATTTATTATACATAGAAAAAAATCCATTAACTTTCAAATCATCCTCAGTGAGTATAAAATAAAGTGAAAGAATCAAAACGACAGTCATAAACTTTAAATCATAGAAATGGAACCATTTAAAATTTAAACGATGCTTATCTACCAAAACGTCGGTAAGCATAGTTTTTGAGCAGTTTGGTTTGGCTCTGTAGGGTTTAATCTTTATCCGATCTAGATGAAACTTCCCAAAAATATGTAAAATAATGTTTTACAAATTTTATAAATGCATATCTATATAGAAAATATTTTTCATTTCTGAGATATTCACGATAAACACAAATTACTGGGGTTCATATTATTACTAGGCCATGGACTACAATGCTTTCAAATTAGAATGACAATATTTGATTGGCTGACATCTATATACGAGCTGGTGATTCAGCCAACGAGCTTTATTCTTATGATAGCTCGATAAATTAGTAACTAGCTGTAAATAGAACTTTGTGATCAAATCACTGCAATAGATTATGTATTCATCTATAACAGCTGATTTTATAGTAAATGCAATTTTAGAAATGAATTTCGTTGCTTACTGAATCATAATCTGGACCAAAAGCATTAGGAAGTCTATTGATATTTTCAAACACACCTGAAAGAAAAAAATATGAGGTAAAAATATCAGAATCCTGAAAAAATCTCTAGTTTTATACAATTACAAAAAGTCAGTGAATAAAATTAACAATTAATCTAATTTTACTATATACTTTTTTCGTTTCTAATTTTAAATTTATACTTTTTTTATTACCTCTGTCATCATAAAAATCTTGAGGCAAAGGAGGAATAATACCAAGCATATCTTCCTCAATCATGTCCTCAGTCTTTACAGGCTGAAACAATCAATACGGGACGATAGAAATAATTATAGAGTACAGTTAGATTAATCAATTATCTCAATTGAGAACACGCTATTGGAATTCACAAAACTAAATCTAGCTGTCATTGGTCACAATTTGTCATGACGTCATTACAAGCGCTAGAGTTTAACAATAATGAGGCTTACTAAAGGTGGATCATTTGGACCAATAGTTTTCGTTCTAATTAAACTGGTAAGATCTAAAAAAAATCAATAAAATAGTAGATAAAATATGCAGTTTATCGAATAATCAATTCAGGGACTATTAATAGGATAAGTGTTAAAGAGCATAAAATAATAAGATAATGGAAAACTCCTAAAATTTCAATGTCTATTATTGATTGTTCAGACAATTTCAACAAGTTTCGCCTTCTAAAACCCTCGTCAGATCAAAGTAGAGTATCGAATCGATTTTATTTCTTCAATTTCATGATATTATTCTTAATCTTTTCAATTCAAAATTCAAATTCACTTTCTCACTTTGCTTGTGCACCTTCCTGAGGTGTCGCCTGACGGCATATTTATTGGCGAATATTTTGTAACAGAGGCCGCATTGATTCTGTGAGGGCATTTGGTGAGTCCACAGGTGCTGATTCAACACCGCCTTGCTGTTAAAGCGCATCTCACACAGGGTGCACCTGTGCGCCAAATTGGTTGAGTGCGTCTGTCGCATGTGCCGACTCAGCGCCTTCTTCGTCTTGTAGGCGCGCACACAGAAGGTGCAACGGTGCGGCTTCAGCATGTGGTACATCAGAATCATCTGCTGCTCCTGAGAACTCCTGAGCGAAGGGGCTTTTGTTGCGGCTAATATTTCTGAATCCCGATTCATAGGTTCTGTAGCGCCTCCATTTTTATTAGATTCGTCCTTAATAATTGGCATAATAAAAGGTATTTACAGGGGGTATTTATTTATAACTAGAAAATAAGAAAATCAAACCCAAAATAACTACAATAGAAGATATTTTACCAGATCCAGATAATCTTCAACATTTGGTGAATTGATTTCATTATAGACTAAAAATAATTTATAATTAAAATACATAGAATACTACTTATATTTCAAAAGTAGTCAGTTTTTAAAAAGTTTTATAATCTCAGTGGGACAAACGGAAAATGTTTGCCTCTGATGGAGCTCGAACCAGGTACCCCTCGCATGAGAGGTCCCTGGTTCGATATGCTATCCAATTCACGGAGATGCTATGTAAGATTATGATAAATAGAATAAAAAGAGACAACATTTATCCTGCGTCTTTTATTTCAGTGCATTTCCTTTGCCTCATCACTCAATAAGAAATTTCATTGTCGATTTTATTTATAATAATACAAGAAAATTACTACTGTTAAACAAATATAAGTAGTAAATTCTATAAACTACATTTTTTTTATTCTATTGAAATTAAATAATTATTCATTGCATTACCCGTGTTGTGTATATTTTTTAGATGACCCTTCAAACAAAATTTGTAAGTAAATCTTCGATGACAGAAATGACAGCGAAATAGACCCGGTTTCGTGTGAACCAGCATGTGGTGCTTTAGATAGGATCGATAAAGAAAGCTCGCACCACAATATTGACACTTGTGCGGTCGTTCGGTGCTGTGAGCGCGCTTGTAGTGCACAATTAGGGCGGTTTTGAATTTGTAAGTGTTACCGCATTTGGTGCACTGGAAGGGTCGGTCGTGGCTATGCACTACCATATGGTTCACCAGAGTCTCCTTCGCTTTGAATGATTTCAAACAAATGTCACATTGGAAGGAGCGAGGAAGAGTTTTCAACAATGAGGCGTCCATTGCATTCTATTTATTGTGTCGTAGGTATAGAAAAACATGAAAATAATAACTTCAATAATAATATTAATGAAGCGTAAAATTATTTAGATAAATAAAGTCTTACAAATCCATTTGCAGAGAGGAAGTTAGCACGAGCAGCTACAATAAAGAGAATGAATTATAATAACTTATTTGCATGTTTACTACTTGCCCATAATATGAGTAGTATTTCATCTTTCATTAATTTTAAATTATTTTATTAAATAATCATTGATTTGATGATGTAATGCCTACTACACAATATCAAATATCAAGCGACAATATCTGTGTCTGCATTATGTCTAGAATACTCAACTGTAGAAGTGGACCTCATCTCTATGACTCTTCAATCGATATTTGTTAGCGAAACGCTTCTGACAAATGTCGCATTGGTAGCGCGGCTGACCATGGTTGAGCATATGTATTTGCAGGAGAGATCGCCAGAGAAATTGAGAATTACAAATGTGACATTTGTGCGGCCGATCGTGCGCCGAGTGGGTGCGCTTGTGGTGCACCAGGAGAGCGCTCTTCAGTTTGTAAGTTTTAAGACAGACCTGACATTGGTAGGGTCGTGCGTCACTGTGGACAGACAAGTGCGACAGGAGATTGTCCTTGGACTTGAAGGCTTTCGGACACACGTGGCATTGAAATGTGCGGGCGGGGTCGGCCAGAAAATTTGACACTGCCATGGCCAATTTAGGATTTGCTCTGTTAGGAAGCGCTTTACCATTCGACAGAAGATAAATCTCTAAAAATATTCGTTAAGTAGATATTCAATCTCTATGTGACTCTACGAACTTTCTTTCATTAAAGATTAAAATTGATTCCTGCAAATTTAGGAAATACCCACGGTTTACACATTCTTGTAATATTGCGCATGCAGTCCAGATGTATTTGTGCGTGTGATTAAAGGCCTGTAAATTGGGCTTGACTAAAATCCGGCGGTGACTATAAACATTTAACTGCTGCTTAGCGCCAAATCTGAAGACAGACAATCTATGTAGAACTATACTGACTGAATGCGAGAACATCTTATTGGTTTAAAGATTGGTGTTCTAATTTTTGTCAAGCTACTGAGAGCCAGTGAAATTATCGATTATGACGTCACACTATTTCAGCGTAGGAATGAGCCACGCGAGTAGCTCAGTGGGTAGCATGCCTGCCTCTCATTCGAGGGGTAGTCAATTTGTATTTCAATCTGCCCTGATCATAGAGATGTAATGAATACAAGGTGATCTATAGAGACAATTAGAAACATGGCAGCTGCAGGCAGGCGAGCTTAATAGCGAGGTTTATCGTGATTAGAAGTCAGGCATTACTTCTTAGCAAATCACAGTTGATGATTTGCCTGCAGAATTTGATTTTCAAATTTTCTCAAATTTATATCATAGACCAGTTGAACCCCTGCAATATCTTAGCAGATCACATCACGACTAACCCTCAAATGGATGAAGAACTCTGAACTTTGGCAGCAGCTGCAATTAATGCTCCCTTAAAACAGTATAATTTCAATAACAAATTTACCTCTCGAGTGAACGGCATAGTGACCAATTAGACTCTTCTTGTGTTCGAATTCTTTACCACAATATTTGCATGCGAAACTATCCTGATTCTCTTCTTTGTCATCGTGAACTAACTTGTGCTTCTTCAAATGTGAATTAAAGAGGAAGCCCGCACCACACAGGTCACATTTGTGCGGCCGATACGTGGAGTGCACGCGCTTCTTATGGTCGAGCACGATGCTTCGAGATTTATACCATCTGCCGCACAAATTGCACATGAAGGGTCGCGCATTGCTGTGACTAGTCTGATGCTGCGCCAAATTGTCTTTAGTTCGGAACAGTTTAGGACACAACTTGCACGCGAATAGTCGTGGCAGATCTGAGCGCGATTTTATGCGTGATAAAGAGAGCTCGCTATGAAGAGGTAAGATATCTGTGCTACAACTGACTGATGACGAGTCTGCAATCTAAAATTGAAGACTAAACGACTATAAAATCTAAAGAAAGTCTTTAGAAACCGAAACAAAACTAAAAGCTAACTCGAAAGGACATAATTTTGTTAATGTATATTGTTAAAAATATTCAAGGCCTCACCGAGACTCGAACTTCAGAGTCCTGAGTGCTAACCGCTACACCATGAGGCCACACGATGAACTTGGCCACACAGAATTAATTTAATTTAATTTATCGAAAGATAAAGTAAAACAATCCTTACAACTCAAACTGAAAAGATGTCTGTAACAACAGTATCTCATTGATTATTAAAATTCTAAATGTGCTATACCTTTTCAAGTTTGACATGTTGCAGATATTGTATATATTTAGTGGGATCATTCATGGATTCGGATTGATGTTCATACCCCTCTAATGAGAGATCTTTTCCATTATCAGCAGGAAGAGTCATTTGCAGAGGAGACTCTGCCTCCTCCATCTCTTCTATAAGCGACACGTCATCATCGACAATCATGATATGATGGACAATCAACCACCACTTTACTACATAAATAAAAATAAAACGTAAACAATGTAATAAAGGTAATACAGAATGATATCTAAGTATGAATTTCGGTGTACAATGCACGCATTTATAGTTTTAGCATGACAACTAAATCTCTGATCCCAGTAGGAACTTTTATTATTAAGTACATTGCACGTTAGAAAAGGAGAAAATGGGGAAGAAAAAGGGGTATGTTGGTTGACTGGTCTAAGACAAGTCGTAAATAAATTGTGATCAAATACTACTCTTGAAAGTTGCCCTTTTTAAATTCTATCGAAATTCTTTAGCCCTTAAAAACCCTCTATGGTTGGTATAATCGACAGTAAATAAAGTCTATTAAATTTCTATTGTAATCGAATCCGTTTTTCTCAAGGCGACCATTTGAGAATTATTGAGCATGACTAAATTAATAATATATTATAGATAAAGAAGGGAAAACAAAATAAAATAAAAAACAACAACTTAGGAGTGAAGAAAAATCTACAAAATCAATAAATACTCCGTTTTAATTTCACAACATTATAGAGAACTTAGTTGACTTTCACTGTGCAAAAGCAAGACGAAGAAGGACAAAAAAGTTACATTAGAAAAACAGCTCGGAGCTCTATAATATAGAAGCATAGTAAGTATAGAATAAATGATTCATATGGAGCAGCGACTATGAGCGAATGAATAGTGAATAATGAGGGATAGAAAGAAACAGGAAGAACAGAAATGCCAGAATTCTCAAATAATGGCTATATATTGTAGCACACTCAGGCAGACTAAAGAGAAGAAGGCTTCTTTCCACCCACCTAATTCTAGTGTTTGCGAGGAGCGCAGAAATGGAGCGACTGGCAAGCTATAGTGAAATAAAAATCAAAGAGGGTTTAAGCTATTAACAAGAGGCGAGGTACATTCTTTTGTGTCTCAGCTTTAGTAATGAGGAAATAAGTTTCTTTTTTAATAAAAAGAATAAGAAGAACAATATAGGAAAGTTCAATTTCATACGAAGAATATACAGAATACACGCCTATGCTTAATATAAGGAGAGATCGCTCAAAAGCAATAAAGGCTCTCAAACAAAGTTAGACATACCTATACCTATATTGAAAAGATTGAAAATTAAATATAAACATACCTAATATAGTGCTAATATAGTGCTAATATAGTGAATGAACACACATGAAATTGCTAAAAGTTTCAGAAGGAGAAATAACATAAAGAAATTACTTTTTACAATCATCGCTGGCAATTTCTCATAAACTTAAAAATCCATAAATTACGCATGGGATAGTCAGAGTGTGCCGGAAAAGAAATCAAAAAGATCTCTTCTATTCATGGTAAGGGCAAATGGGTCTGTTATATAGTTTATGTAGGTAACGGGACTCCTTTTTACAAACTTTAAGAGACCTTCCAAGGAGCGATCTTTCTGCTTTCTTTTCTAGTACATTTTGATTTGCTTAAAATTTAAAAGTTAAAATTTGGAGAGTGTAGCTTCCAAATTGACGAAGTGCTAACCGGTCTCTCAGCTAATAATTTTGAGAATTTTAATAGGAAAACGATGTTTGAATCGATCTGAATTTTATATTAGGACATTTTATTTGGCGCAAACTATCTGTTCGAAATTTCAAATCTCTAACTTCAAAATTAAAACCAGGTGAAATCTGGTGAAGATGTTAAGGTGCATTTACACGCTCAAATAATTATGTACAGTTGGCTTGGGCATGCAATACTGCGCAAACTTATTTGTGCAAGTGCAAAGTGTTTACATACTCATGCAAAAATGCGTAAATTAGCGGTACAAGCCAGCTACATAAATTGTGTGTTCAAAATTTCGATTTTACTCAAGCCCAATTTACAGGGTCGCACACACCTCAACCCTTTGTTTACATGCACAATTTAATCTGTGCAGTTGGCATAGCATGAGCGTGTAAACCCACCTTTACTCTCGAATTTTGATTGGCTCAAATTTTCAATTAATTCAATCTGCACGTTGTTTATCTGTCATTTCAATTTTTGGTCAGCCCAATACTTCAAATATTTATAATTATTGATTTGATGTACGCATAGTAATGTATTAGAATCAATGAATATATAAAAATGAAAGAATATTGATTTTAGAAAACTATCAATTTCCCTTATTTTCAACTATATAATGTAAAATTTTTAAAAAATGCTTCTTATTTTCGTCAGATGATAAAGAAACTTGTCTCTTACCACGATGGTACACAACCTCTATACTGATTGACTAACACATCGTGATGCAAACCGATTTATCGATTTAAATAATCGATACTTTCGTTTTAACTTGGACTATTTATCGGTAGTAATGGAGAGATCTTAAAGAGACGAAAAGCAGAACAGCAGTTTACAACCTCCATTTATAGCTGCAGATGGAAAGAAGAAATGACTACCAGCTATGGTAAACCAGTACAAATTATTTAGATGTGTTCTCCCATGGGTAATGTTAAAGATAGTTATACAACATGCAGATCACTAACATATAGGCAAGCGAAATAAAAATACTTCTCTCTCTATCAAGAATGAATTCAAATGTGAACAAATTCAAATTTAATAAAATATAGATATGATTGCATCAGAGAAAAAAATTTACAAATTTTGCCCTCTTAAATAACAAATATAACTCCTTTGTACTACCTACAGAACACTAATAAAAAGTTTCTTGCATAACATTGAATTTGAAAACTAAATATGAATAAAAAATATTATTTATGGGTTTTATTCAGCGCTTAAAGTAGTCAAAACTATCTACCTAACTGTTATTTGCCATATGGTTTAATGTGTATACCTATTCAAAAGAGTCTCTTATTCGTAGTAAAATAGGTATATGGTCAAAACACAATTTTTATTTGCCTATTTTAGTTTTAAAATATCTTGACATGGCTGATAATAATTTGTGATAGTTTTTTTTTAATGTATAAAGGTAATGATATACACAACAGTTAACAAACAACAATATTTTGTAAATGAAAAATAAGACACAGAAATGTTTTTTATTCATGGAACCTCGATATATTTCGTGCTATCTCGACAGGAGGATACAATTAGCATCTTAATAGTGAATTGAGTGGTACATAAAACAGATTTATAATCAGTCAACAGTGGCAAACATAATCAGGTTACGTAATCAGATTAATCAGTAAGATAATGGGTATAGTAGGAGTGGAGCGAGTGGCTGAGGAGAATCGATAAGAGAATAATTGATAAATTTAAAATGGGTGAAGTTAATTGACAGAATGTGTGATCAGTAAAATTATAAAGGTTAAAAAGTGTTTACCATGGGAGAATGAAGGTAAACCAGTAAAATAATAGGTAAATAGGTCCAAATCTCTAAAGGATAAAACGGAACCACATTACCAATCCAAGGTCATTTACAAATTCACCTGTAAATGTGGGAGCATTTACATATAGGTAAGACTGGTCGCCGATTATCCCAAAGAATTTCGGAACAATTCCAAAATATTTAGACACTGATTCAGAACTCAATCTCTCCTCAAGAAAACCATCGTCAGCTATCACTAAACACATCATTAAATGCAACCAACGACCATCTTCACCCTACGATAATTTTACCATTATCAGCCGTGCCCAATTTACCCAAGTCTTGGAATTATTGAAGCCTGACTCATCAAACGCTTTAAACCAGATATCTGCATTCAAAAAGAAACTAACTTTTCCCTCATTCTCCCATGGTAAACATTATCTTACTGATTAATCTGATTACGTAACCTGATTTATATGTTTGCCACTGTTTTATGTACCACTCAATTCACTATTAAGATGCTAATTGTATCCTCCTGTCGAGATAGCACGAAATATATCGAGGTTCATGAATAAAAAATATTTCTGTGTCTTATTTTTCATTTACAAAATTTGTAAGCAGATAAAATTCAACTAATAATATTTTAACTTACAAGTCTATAGATATAGATAACATTCAAAGCAATATATCTATTTAGAAAAACTTCATTTAGAATCTAAACTGAGTACTTTACAATTTGAATATTTTACACCGCAAAATAAGCAAATTGAAGAGATTCTTTAGCTAGGAGTAACTTTAGAGTAACGTTATTTTCTCTTGGATAGATAATGGATCCTAATTTTGATTCACTTTATCCTATAGGTTTACTAAAGAAACATTAACCATCCCTCAGATAGAAAATGGGGTGGAATTGAATGAATTCATGACAAATACATATATTGGGGTATATCGTCCCAACAAACAGGGAAAATGAATGTATTATCTCTTTTGAAACGATTCGTAGCAATTAAAACAGCTAGAAATCCTACGATTGTTTTGACTCACTGGCTAAGATTGACTTCTTGAGGCAAATCAAACTAAGAACCCTTGGAAAGCTAATAAAGTTCCCCAAGACTTCCAAAAAGACTTTACTAAACATTTTCTGAATTTTATTTTATAAGCTATAAGGAGGATTGCAAAAACACACTCATGAAATGTATAGAAAGTGATAGAAAAACTCCAAACTAATTTGGTTTGCTTTTACTTTTGCAATCCCAAATGGGAACATAACATTTTTAATTCAATTTTTCAAGTCTGTATTTGATAACATAAGTTATTTATTACTTTTTGATAAATTGGAAAATATATTTTTTAAAAGTAAGATTGATTTAATGGCTACTTATAATAAAACAAAATATAATTTGCCTATACATTTCAAGAATAGTAATGGCTTCTAGAGACAGAATTTATGTGTTAGCTATTGGAAAATAGAATCAACCCTATGAAGAAATAGAAAGATAGGTATCAAAGCATTTCATATGAATGAACTAAATTTTAATTCAGTAATACATTATAATAATATAAATGATGACTTCTGTTATAAGTTACAATTTCAGATAAGAGATTGATATCAAAAAATCAAAACCAAATAAGTTCTTAATATCTGGATGGAGAGAGGGAGGGCATAATATACAGTAAAATCTCTTACTCTTTACTAGATATAACATAATTTTTTATGGTCACTAAAGAGCTATGTTTCCCGTACTTATTAAAAAGTATTCTATAATAAACCTCACTATAATGGACATTTTATTATAATAAGTTTTAGTCCAAAAGAAATATTTTCTCTTACTATAATGTAATTTGTAAATTTCAACTAGGTACATATAACAATTTAAAAACAATTTAATTTTAAAGTATTTTGTATTTTTTCATTTTATAAAAATTATTGACACAATAAAATAGAGTGGCTACAATTAACCTTGAACTGTTGTGGGCATAATAACCATATTAACCAATAACCATAATAAATAGAGTTGGACAATGTTTATAACAAAAGTAGCCTCTGAATCAGTTATTTAGAGATCATGGACATGCCCAGGCATCTTAATTTAGTTAAGCATAATTTTATGTTGCAAAAATTAAAAAATATCCAATATTTTAAATAAAACAACCTTAATAGCAGCATTGATTATTTATAATAAAATGGAACATCTGCTCTTATACTTTTAAATTTATTATTTGGAAGATAATAAATATTATAGATGAAATGAATTAGAAAGTCACATGAATATCAATATACTAATAATAAGATGATTTAATATTAAAATAGATTATTCATTATATCCTGAAAAATGAAGAAGTAAATTTTATGTGATTCTGGAGCTAACTTTGGATCAGTATCATGTTTCTTCATTCAATCATGAATGTTTTTATAATGTAGTCAAATAATGAGCTAATTCTACACTACAAATAAAAACGACTATTTAACAAGACAATTTCATCATAAATCATCTCTGTGGTACCACCTAATATCTAGCCGACTA
>JAYMFX010130768.1:0-12420 GCA_036784945.1 Monocelis spectator | reverse complement strand
CTCATACTATATTGTATAACATTATTGCGTCTGTCAATTTTGAAATAAAGCCTATCTTATCTTATCTTATCTTATTATCTAACCGAATAACTCTCCATATAGACAGCGTACTACCAATTTCTTTCAGCGAACTTTCTGTAACTCCTGTTTTCCATATCAAAAATATGAAAGTACTTTTAATTTCATCACATATTCTAAAACCCGAATTAAATGAAATGTATTGTTTTTATTAATACGTCATATTACAGTCTTATATTAATTTCAGCTCTAAAACTGATTGTGGCTCCAATCGTTACGGTACAGTTTGTTGCTCAGGCTGGACGAAAGACAGTTATGGGCGATGCAGAGTCCGTAAGTCATGGATGGATTTGATTTATTCATTTTAATTTAGTCTTATGTTATGTAACATATCTATGACAATGTGAGTATTGTATGATATCCTGTATGATATCCTGTTAGCTCTCTGTGACAATTCCTGTGGTAAAGGCGGTGTCTGTATTTCGCCCAATATCTGCCGCTGTAGCAATGGAATGAAGTCTTCCATATGCCCAGAACAGTCAAATCGAAGTAAGAGAGAATTGTTTTTTTGTTTTTAATCCTTCCTATTGAGTATTTGACTGCTTTTCATAATACTTTAGGTATAGTATATAAATAAAGTATTTCACCCGTGTTTAACTATTTATAAAAGTATGATCACGCTAAAGTTTGATTGAATTTGATTTCCTTGTGTGTGATAGTTCAGCGGTGCTTTTTGGATTGTTCACAAAGAGGCGAGTGTGTGAGAGGTAGGTGTCACTGCCAGAAGGCCTACGCCGGGAAAGGATGTGAACGTAAGAGAGAAAGAAAGAGAGAGAGAAAGAGAGAGATTTATACGTTAGTGTTCACTCATTGGTTCTCACTCAAAAATCGATAATCCTAGAAATGCTTGGATTGGTTGAATTTTGTTATTAACTAATTTCAACTAATTCGTGTAGTTCTTTTGATAAAGTAAGCGTGTCAGAATAATCCATATTATGCTATAGGTAATTAGCTATCCCCGAAAAGATTAGATATCTATGGATAATGCCTTGATTTGATTGGATGGCTGATTTTTTTTCATCAAGTGAGTATTCTCTCTACCTAAACGAATGAGATTTAAAATTTGATTTAGTTCTTAATTTCCATGTATTATTCCTGGATTATCGATTGATGACTGACTGATATGTTCTCATTCACTTATCGTTAAATAATTTCATAGTTCAAAGTTAGCTTTCATTCCTTAGTGCATCTCTAACCTTAACACTTACTCATCGTCTATCTGTTACACCGTTCCTGCTTGTATTCACTGTATATAATATGCCTAGGTATAGTGTATGTATTATATTGTTCATTATTTGTATCAGTAATTTGCTCATTTTTAAAGTATAATCTTCTAATCAAAGGGCTTTCAGCTCCATTGTACTAAAATAGAAAATGACGTCAGTTCTAAATATAGTAACAGCGGGAATTCCCTAATCCTTAGCGAATTATGCAGCTTGTAGCATTAGTTTAGTCTTCATTCGAGGAGATTTCAAGTCGCTCTTAAAGAAAATGCGAAAATGAAATAAAGTCAAACAAATAAAAGAAATCTTTCATAAAATATAATAATGCTTCCATAATAATACCGAGACTAAATTTGGCGCCAAGAGAAATAGCTCTATTCTAAGATATCTCTGGATTTGGCGTCAAATTAAATTTATCGCATACTTACATAATTACTAGCTTCTATTCTAAGATATCTCTGATTCCATTTGGCGCCAAAATATAATGCATAATATACTTAGGTATAGAGTTTAGAGTTAACCTTTAATGCTTTAATTCCAAGTAAACGAATTCTCATTGGTGTTGACTTGTGCATGCTATGTTCATATCCATGTAAAATTGTTTAACTGTATAGCATGTTGTTATTCGCCGTGCATCGCACCGCTCGAGTTCCAATAACCTTGCCAATTGTTTAGTTAGAGATATACCTACCTACTAATTCAAAAATATGTAAACATTTAGACGAGAAAGTCAGAACGCTATAAAATCGTTTAGTTTGGGCGTGATTGTTTAAAAGATGTTTAAAAGTTAGAGCGCGCGTTAATCTCTTTTGAAATCCGCCAGCCATATAGCTCGCGCACCGCTTTTAATTTACATAAACGCGTGCGCGAGCTATTGCTGGCGGAATCTGCACCGGGTCGGCATTTTGAAAAGTTATGTTACAATTTTAGATTATCAAATGTAAGGTAAAAAAAATTTTCTTTCAACTATTTTTTTATCCCCAATGGAATCATTAAATGAATGTTAAAATTGAATTTTATATGCTTTAAAATTAATATATCAAAAATTAGAGAGACGTTGCGACCTCTTTACTGTCGGATAAGAGAGCACGAGATGTGGTCTTGTCTTACTGTTTTATGATATCTTTATTAATTGAACAATCAGATGAAGTCATTGGCCAGTGCTACATCAAAATATCACGTGGACTCTGCAACAGAGGCGAGTTGAAACTCATCGCCACTAAAGAGATTTGTTGCAGCATATTCAATGTAGCATGGGGTAACCCCTGCCGACGATGCCGCCCCAGCGTCTGTCCACAAGGTTACTACTACAGAAATGGTGGATGCAAAGGTGAATGAAATTAGTCATATTTAGTCATAGTCTAAATTAATCACATAGTCTTAATTAGTTATATCTAATGTTTCGATTATTTGTTAAGATATCGATGAATGTTCTGTCATTTCAAATATTTGTGGAAACGGTCGATGTCTGAACACTGAGGGCTCTTACAAGTGAGTTTATCATTGCATATCAAGTTAAGTTCTCTTGGTGAAGCCTTGATCAATGAACTTTGTACTCAAGAGTGTACACATATCTTCTTTTCTCCTTGATAATTACAGATGTACATGCAATGCAGGATACAAATATGACCGGGAACAATCAGCCTGTATTTATTTCCCAGGTAATCATTCAATCTTTAGATAAATACTTATCGATTACTTAATAATAATAGTTTGATATTTCGAAGATGAAGCTTAATGTTAATTGTTGTTCATATGAGCTCATAGAAATTGTTGACTAATAGAAGCATAGCGTAACATTTAGCATATTATTCTCAACCATAGAGATCTATGTTCTCAACTATAGATCATAATGGCAACAGGGGCTATTTTTATTGAAATCAACATCTCAAACAATCCATAGATATGTAGTTTAAACATAGAAATCATAATCATGAGTAGTTAATAATAGTAGACTACTAGATGATAAGCACAAGATATTAAATAAATTACTTTATTTGAAGAAAATGCTAAGTCATGAATAATTTATAACAATGTTATTTATAACGTAGGTATCCATAATATTTTATGATTTCTATAGATTAGTTGTATTTGAATGAAATTTGTACAGTGTTCTGAAATTATCAATGCTATTTAAATATGAACCAGTTGATTGAGAATCTACATACCTATATGTATATAACATTAGATTTGGGTAAACCTTTACTAAAAGATGTAAAGTATACCTACAGCTATGAACTGAACACACACAGATGCAATACGATCTTTCTGTAATGTTGTACGAATTCGAACTGTAATTTGTGGTTTCACTCTGAAGTCAAGCAGAGTGTTGGTATTTTTAATAAATCTTTGATGCAATGCATCTCTGGAGAACAGTAGCCATACATAGGTACATACATATCTAATATGTAATGGGTCTACACTTGAACTTATACGAGGCTGAGTTGAATTGGGCAGAGATGTCGATATGAAAAGCACATGAAGATTATTTCTGTTACCTTAATTAAAAGATGGGGCGGTATGGTACATGGCCTCATTTATTTAGTGGTTGGCACATGTTTTTGCATTTCTATTTACGATGTTGTTTCATGTTTCAGATATGTATAATGATCGGTGGAGCTATTCAGGTCTGACTAGCAGCATCTGCTTATAATTAACATAAATACTCATAGACTACAGATATAATCTATATACTTATATCTATATAGGATTTGACAATTAATTCTGTTTCCTGGTATTTTTTGAATGCAATTTTAATAAATTAAAGTGAGAAGTATAGTATCTCTATGTTTTACCACTCACTTAGCACAACTTACCTTCATTTTTAAGCTAAGAATACTCACAATGTATGACTAACCAGTATTTTCATTATCGTTATCATATCGTATCATTATAATCTATAAATAGAATATACGCTTCTAGTTAAAAAACTAAAATATCACCTTTTATATATTTATAGAGTAAATTTCCAAAACTTTTATTTTCATCCTTCAATCTTTAAATATAACAAATACTTTATTATCCATTTCATTAAGTAGATTTGAACCATAACGCTTTGTAAAGTCAAGTAATGTGGACATCATAAAACAAAAAATGATTAGTCATTTTTTCATTCCCTCCATTTATAATTCATTATAATTTTTTTGTTTGTTTTAATTGTTCAATTTTATTTAAATATACGCGCATTATTTGAAATCCTACAGCGTGTAATTTAAACTTTAAACTTTATTATTACGAAAATTTGAATTTTTAAAAGTTTCCAAAAACTGAACGTTTTAGGATTTCGCTTGATTTGATAGGTACATTTTTATCATACTTACTGCATTTCGAATGGCATGATAAAAATGGTTTAAAATTTTCATTTTTGCAAAACATTAAACAGAATTATAAAAATTGAAGTTAAGGTTAGTTGTTGCATTTTCCTAAAAATATAGTTGGCATAAGCATGTCGACAATCATTAAATATTACTCCTGATTACCTGTTTTAATATATGTCGTATGTATATAAGTGGTTGGGGTTTTGTTTTATAGATTATTGCGGTAAAAACCCAGATGTTTGTGGATTGGGTGGAAAATGTCAGAACCTTGACAATGGAAAGCATAAATGTGTTTGCTCTAAAGATTATCAGCTGAACAGTCAAGGAACATCCTGTGAGTTCAAAACTTTATAATAATGGAGAGTTATAATTTAGGTATGTAAAAAGCTCGACAACTGCAAATAGTGTCCAGTGTCGTGTTCTGATTGGATGATTGTTCTTCATAAGTAAATCTATTCTTAAACACAGAATGATATCTCTGTTTATTGGTTTCCAATTTCAGATGCTACATATACTTATATGTAAATGATGAAATTAACTATGGTTTTGTATTTTTAGGTGTCCCTCGCTTCGCCTATGCTTACAACTTCTGTCAGTTTTATCGAGGTATGATGTGCGATAACGGCGTCTGTGTACCCAAAGGAAGGAGCTACGAGTGTCGCTGTAACGAGGGTTACTTTCTGTCGAGTGACAAGAAGTCGTGCAACCGTAAGAAGAGGATTTTTCTAAAGTTGAATGTTATAGACGAAGCATTTATTTGTCTGAAAATATAGCGATGGTTTCCATATTCTCTAATTATAGGGAGGGTGGATGTCTGTAAATTATTCCATGGATACTTGTGTAAGAATGGTGAGTGTCTCTCTGAAGCAAATGATTTCAGATGTAAATGCAACGTCGGTTATTCTCCGTCATATGACAAGAAGACATGCATCAGTAAGTATAAGAGAGAGAGAGAGAGAGACTTTTTTGAAATTAATTTAGTTCATTTCTTTTTATATGTTAAAAAGATAATGTCCAATACATCTTATTCTACTGCATAAGATTAGCTTAGCACGTGTGAGGTACGTGTGCTAACCCACGCATGTAGCTATATCTTTCTTGCACAAGTCATTAAAATGATATCACAACATGCAGTGTATCATGTTTCTTTCTGCATCATGTAAAAGGATTTGTTGATCGCAGTATCATTAATCAAAATGTAAATAAAGAATTTACAAATCTTTTTAATAATGAAACTTCATAATATAGCTCTTTCTCATTTAACTATTTTGCACTTTAATCTGACTATATAGAGTGATCTATTACATTATAAATTAATTTTTTTATTTAAGCATACAGTAAAACGAAATTAAATAGATTTGACCGTTGAAATAACCCTCGAATTCTACGAAATTGGATTTGTTAATACCTCATATCATTGCAAAGATAGGACCCTATCGAAAGGCGTATTAAATTTCCATAGAATTGGAGGGTCACATTAAGGTCCATAGAACTATTAAATGTTAAATGCCCCTTTACTTCTATGGAAATAAACTTCTCTTGGATACCAAGAGCATGCAGAGATTACGTAGTATCCAAGGGAAGTCTAAATTTCCATAAAATTGGAGGGTCACTATGTCATTATCTATGTCATTTTGTATTGAATGAATTGATTTGACCAAAACATTAGTCAATAATTTGTTTGTCTTTTTTATCAGGTGACCTTATAAACCCTCATCATTCCATCAGCTAAGACTAGTTATAATTCTCTAATTATAATTAGAGTATAGTTCTTGAGCTAAGATGAAAAAACCTATTATTAATGAAAGTTTTATAATGAATTTTTATAGTTCATTATATAATTACTGCAGAAATTATTTTCTATCTATAAATCCGTGTGCAAATATATAGTGAATAATTGATTTTGTATATTTTCTCTTAGATTTTTGTGATTTACAAGACCCTTCTGTGTGTCAAAACGGTCGATGCATGCCAACAAGAGTTGGTTTCACTTGCGAGTGTGACTTGGGCTATTCCCTCTCCAATGATAAGAGAAGCTGCACGAAAAGTCCTTTCGAGATTGGATATCGTAAGTGAAAAATTCAAACATTGAATTTTTACCCGCGATAAATTTAATGTTAGATGATTTAAACAAAACAAAATCATTATTTGCTTCAAATATGACATACGCTTTGATATTGGGATTATATAAATTATAGAAAACATGGTAGTAGGTAAAAGTGAGAAGAAACGTTTACCGATCTTTGATTATTGCGCGGACATCACCTACCGACAAAGATGCCGCGGTGGACGCTGCAGGAACACAGAGACTTCGTACATATGTGAATGTCCCAGTGGTCTCATCTCCGTGGACCAAGGCACAGCCTGTGTAAAAGATGGTGAGTGTGCAAATTCAAACTCTCTTTGTGCCATTCTTTTTTATTTATGTAGTTGGCAGTTTATTCTATTTTGAGTCGATTGTATTTAAATTTTCTTAATTTAAATCTTCTCCCCCTTTCATTTTTGTATTTCGATATTGTAAATCATTTTAGCTGGCCCCCTGAGCTGGCCTTTTTATCTTGTCTTCTATTCTTCTGACCTATAAATCTCTTGTATGATATTCCTCATTGGTGATCATAATTTAAACTAAACTGTTCATTTTTTTAGTAATTAAATCTTTATGATTATACCTAAACTCACGTTATATCAACGTTATATCTAACTTTCGATATCAAAAGAGCCTTTTGCTAAGTACCTATAAATGTGAATTTATGAATTTATGTCATTAAAAGTAAAACTGATTTATTCTGTTCATTCACATGAAGGATATGGAAGTAGCAGCAAGTATAATTCTGACCAATCAGTTATGCCTAGATCGCAAACAAAGAGTGACTGTGGGGCTTATGAAGCTCTGTGCGACCATGGTCGCTGTGCAAAATCTGGATCTTCATTTAGGTGTATCTGTGACCGTGGCTACATGAGTGTTATGGAAGGAAAAAGATGTATAGGTACAGCTATATTAGGCCATGTGGCTGTATGGCAACTTGCATCATAATGTTTTGCTTCTAATTAACATAATTATCTGCCCTGGCTAACCATCATCGCTATAATATATATCCTGTTGCCCCTTTCCAAAAAAGTATCAGTACATGACCTATGTTACGTTAAACTAAGCTAAACTCAATTTTGCCATAGAAAATCTTTGCCTATTTACCCCCTGCTTGTGGTGTTATTACTAAATTATTTATTCTTTAACAATTTTTTTCCTAATATTACGAGCGCTGAATTTTAATCTAAGAAACTGGTAACTAAATTGTTTAGCATATTTGATTGTGATTAATTGAGACGTTTGCATGAATGTTTTGCATTTCAATCTATATTAGCATTGTTGCTAAAAGCTTCACAATAGAATATTTATATGATTACACAAAATCATGCGATTTTTCACGATGTTTTTTTTTTTACTTTTTTGAGCGATCTGATTCGACGAAAATCGACGGTTTTTTAAATTACGCTTTTAAACAAAGTATTACAGTCTTTACGTCCAATCAGATCGCTCAAAAAGTAAAGAAACCATCTTAAAAAATCCATTCGGGTTGTAAAATTGTTAAACCGAAAATAGGCCTTTCGTTTAAAGTTTTGCGGAATAAATTTGAACATACTTTCTAGTCAACTAATTTAATATCTTTAAACATTTAAATACACATTAAATGTATTAAGTTATTTTAATTATTTATATTCTTATTTTTGTGATGGTTCATGAATGCTTGCAACTATAGGAAGATCCGTTATACGATAGTTATAAAAATTTCGCAATCTATTTTTTATTCATGGTCACACCTTGAAATATTTTGTACCATTAATGTTGTCCTATATCAATAAAAGTGAAATTTGATATGAAATTCATGATGGACTGAATTATATTAGTTGTTTTAATTCATTATTTTAGTTTACATTAAAACGCGCTCTACCGCTATACAAATATCTGAAATTTTACCTTTAAAATTTAATAAAATATTTAATAATATGTCTTTAAAGAATTTGTTAGCGGACTCTAAAAATCTTATCAAGATATCTCCAATTGCATCTCACTTTAACAAAATCAACTTATGTCAAAAGATTTGTACATCTTTTTACCAGCTAGATCAAAAGGATATTGTAACATTTATTTCTGAATTATCATCAGAAAAAACAAATTTATCTTCATTTGATGATATTGCTTCTCCTCTCAGTGAAAATAAGTTATCGAATATTGATATTTTTACACTCAGAAAATCACTTGAGCCTAAATATAGGCAATTCTTTATTACATTTGGTGGCTACAAGTATGGAACAAAATTTCTGGTAGATCTCCGAAAACATATTTTAGAAATGAAATATGAACATAACTCTTTAGATCATGATGAAAAGAAGAATATAAATTCTATGGAAAAAGAACTATTTGACATTTTATCTTTGTGGTTTTCACCTAATTTTCTAAATTTTAAAAAAGTTACTTGGGATTCACCTTGTAGCTTACTGCAAAGAATATCTGACATGGAAGCTGTTCATAAAATGAAAAGTTGGATTGATTTAAAGCAAAGAGTTGGTTTATACAGGCGTTGCTTTATATTTTCTCATCCATGCATGGTTGATCCAGTGACAATTTTACACACTGCTCTTTGTCCAGACTTAGCTACAAGCTTACAAGATCTAATCCAACCTGGATCTATTGACTCCTTTTCAGAAGAAGACCCTGATTTGATCAACGCTGCTATATTTTATTCAGTATCATCCCCTCATAAAGGCTTACAAGGGGTTGATTTTGGACATTCTATCATTACCAATGCTGTAACATACTTGCAAAATGAATTTCCACAAATCAAAATATTTTCAAGCTTATCACCAATCCCTGGATTTAAATCTTGGATTATAAAAGAAATCACTAACTATATCAATAATAAAGAAAGTGCTATTCTGAATAATGTGCTGAATGACCCTATCTTTTGCAAAATGTTACTAATGCATTTCAATAATGAAAAAGAAGATCAGTTATTAGTTTCTTTTTTAGAATTACTTCAAAATCCAGATAATTTATGGATTACTAACTTTAATGATAGAGATAAAATTGCACATCTATTGAAATGTCTTTGTGCTAAATATTTATTACTGGCAAAGAAATCCAATGGATATGCATTAAATCCTGTTTGTAATTTTCATTTGCAAAATGGAGCTGTTGTTTGGAAAATAAACTGGCTAGGGAATACCAGACCTATGGGACTCCAGACTTCTTTTGGCCTGATGGTTAATTATAGATACTTTTTGAGTGAAACTGAGAGCTATCGGTCTAATTATATTGAAAACAAAAAGGTATCTGCATCTGATGAAGTTTTGGAACTAACTAACCTTAGCAACTTTAAATAATTATTTGTTAATTATATCTATTTATTTATTTTTTAACTATTATGTCTAAATTTGTATGACTCGAAGTATGCTTGCCTTTTCTTTACCATATCTATACATACTCATTCTATAATTTATCAATATTCTGTTAGCTATACAACTTAACATTATTGTTAAGATATTTGTAAAAAAAATCACACTGGTCATATTATGTATTATGACTAATTGATTTTGTCAATAATTTGTAATAATTTTTTTATGTAGAGCAAACAGACATGACCAATGACTAAAATAATGTTATTAAAGATTTCTTTATTTAAAAAATGTATTGATTGTAAAAATTTTGTAAGCTTATCAAGTGTTTAATAAAGATTTATGTGCAATGTGTTTACTTTTAGCATTTATGATTGTTCATCAGTGTATTAATTATTGATGCAATTGAACAAAACACTGTAGTTTGTTGTGTTAGACAAAACATTTTATTAGTATTTCATTAAAATCAGACTTAATAAATATTGCCTTATATGTACATGCATTTGTTTGAGACTAATGCTTGATTAAACTAATTTTTGTTACTAATTCAGATATAAATGAGTGTCATGCCAAGCCAGGTATTTGTGGTCAAGGAAATTGCGTGAATACTCCTGGTAGCTACACATGCAGTTGTTTTAATGGCTTTACTTTGATGGTCGTTGAAGGGGACCCTATATGTACAGGTATGGACTTAAGATATTTTTAGAATGTAATTTACAAAAGTATTAAACAAAGTTTATTTATATTAGAGCACAAAATCAGTATCTATAAGGAGCATAAATTAAACTAAATACATATTTTCTATGTTTATTACCATGAGAAAATTTTCTAATTAATAAACTACGGTTGACTCCACTTATATCGAACTTCAACGGGCCTGGAAAATTCTTTCGAATTATCCCAACTTTGATATAACAAATTATATATTTAGCTTCCTTAGTGTGTAAATCAATTTTGTCGGGACTTAAAAAATATTTCGATAAAAGGGGAACTTCGAATTATCAGAGTTCGATATGAGTGGATTCGATTTGAATGGATTCGATATGAATGGATTCGATATGAATGGATTCGATTTGAGTGGATTCGATATGAGTGGATTTGATATGAGTGGATTCGATATGAATGGATGAGATTTGAGTGGATTCGATATGAGTGAATTTGATATGAGTGGATTCAATATGAGTGATTCGATATGAGTGGATTCGATTTGAATGGATTTGATATGAGTGGATTCGATTTGAGTGGATTCGATATGAATGGATTCAATATGAGTGATTCGATATGAGTGGATTCGATATGAGTGAATTTGATATGAATGGATTCGATTTGAGTGGATTTGATATGAATGGATTTGATTTGATATGAGTGGATTCGATATGAGTGGATTTGATGAGTGGATTCGACTGTACAATTTATAAAGAAAGTTTAAATATTAACAAATCAATTAAGTTACGAGAAAATATTTTCCATTTTCCCATTCTTCTTATTATAGATCGCAATGAGTGTCGAGAGATAAAGAATCTTTGCACTAATGGAGTGTGTCAGAACACTTGGGGTGCATACAAATGTCATTGTCACTCCGGCTACAGACCCGATACCACTGAGCACTATTGTATTCTGAAAGACTCTGGTGAGTGATGAGTGATTAGTTACTATCTTATAAGCATAATATTATTAATGAACTGATAATGAACATGCATCGTTCGTCACAAATGGAATGTCACCTAAACTAAAATGATCACCTATGTATTATAAATCCATACATTTACAGAAAACTCACTTATATCAAACATCATTTTAGATTACAATAAGAAAAGCGACCGGCCATCGGCTGATAAACCGATCGAATGTCCGGAGTGCAGCTATGGATGTGAGTGGCTCAATTCAAACAAATACGCCTGCAAGTGTCCACCTTATAAAGTGCACTTTGAGAACTCAAGGTTAGATATTATTGGATCAGTAGAATTTGAAACTCAAAACTTGCAATTTTCAGTGGCTCTTCTAAAACAGTGGATTCAGAATAATTTCTTTTCACTTTTCAATTTCTCTGTCTGGGCCACTACATGGAATTCCTTATCCATCACTTCATTGAGGAGATGTGGTACGGCATCGTGTTTATCAACCAGCTGTTCGATTGGCTCTTTGAGCTGACCTCCAGTTTAGTTCCTTTCCACCTCTTTGATCTTTTGATGATGTTCTCGAGATGGTGTCTTTCAGTTTTAGAATACGGATCTTCTAGCTCCTAACTAGAATAGATAATTAATTAATATAATAAGATAATGTAATCTCTATACAGCGCTATGCAATATTTCATTCCCGAAGAGTACTTAATCGGGATTCGAACTCTCGACCCCTGGATTGGTGGTCAAGCGTTCTAACCATTCGGCCAGCGCTCTCTACAAAAGAAT
>JAYMFX010130546.1:0-12421 GCA_036784945.1 Monocelis spectator | reverse complement strand
TTTGAGAGTTTTCATTTTGTATTTGTTAAGCAGGTTAGGGTAATCATAGTTGTGCTCATAAGGAGATATACCTTCAATATTACTTGACTTTAACGAATTATCACCTATATGTAATAAGATTGTGTATTTTTGTCACGGTTTAAGAAAGTTAATAGAAAACAGTTCATTTATGTAAGAAAAAGTAAAGGCAACAATTTATTAATCGACTGTTTATTTAAAAACTCAAAAAATATATTTACACGTTAGCAATCATAATATCACATACTACTACAAATAAATTACAAAAACCATATTATGTACAATAATAAATGACTCAAAAGTAACTGCCTACACTGGGTAATAATGTAAATTAATTTAATGATATACATGGCAACAGGATTCATCAAAGAAAATGCCGTTAAAATTAATCCACGAGTGGTGGCAATAATAAAGTTTACTATAAAATCGAAGCGCCAAACAGTTTTATATAGACATAGATATAAGTACAAACATAGATAGCCATGGATTAAAAAAGCAACAAGTACCGTTCGTTATCTACAGAATCAAACGATTATCACACACGCCAAATTACACATTTTTCTCTCTTGCCCAGAGAAATTTCCATTAGAAATAACGGAGGGAAAGACAAAACTATAGCAACATAATATGGCAGCTTCAAATCGGATATGAGAAAAAAAGTGTTACAATAATAGTGAGAATATAATATTGAAGAATTAGAAAATAACAAAAGTTCTACTAAAATACATTTGTAGATAGTTGGATCGCCAATCTCGCATCATAAAAATGAAAGATAATTTAAACCGGAAAACACAATAATATAGAACTTTCAAAAAATAAATTTATAAACCTGTATATGTAAGAAACTAATATAAAGTTATCTTAAATATAAATTAAACAAAAATAGTGAACATTGAAATGAGTCACGCATTTTTAATGAGAGATGTAAACAAGTATGTAATGATAAAACATATATTCAGAACAATCCAATGATATATCAGTTTGCAGCTCCATTGCTCAGTTGTTGGGGTGCATTCAGAGACTGAACCGGAGCAGGATATGGTGGCAATTTAAAGTTAGGAATGCAACTACGAGCAACAGTTTCCAGAACACTGAAATATGAAAAGACAGATTATATTTACACATTACCGATACGCCATTTATTAAGGATTGAGGATAATTTATTTGAACTTACGTTTCAATTTCAGGTGCGCATCGGACGAATTCATTATCCCAGAATTTGTAAATAGGATTGCGCAACAGTTCACCAAAAGTCATCAATAGACCCCAAGGATGCGGACGATTGACAATAAGTCGCTCCAACAAAACGCGAGTGATCTGCTCCTTTACGTGATCCTTAGATTGCTCAGAAAACAGATACAAAATCGTATGACTGAAGTAGAAGGTGTGACTGTTAGGATAGCGAAGTTGATTAGCCATCGCATTTAGCAATAAGTAACGACCTGAAATGGCATTAACAAAATATCTATGGTTTTAAAAGATGGATATTACTGACCTAAATTAAATTAACGTCAACTACTACTATGAAAGACTTCAAGTAGTAGTTCAAAATAAGTAATTTTAAATAAAAAAGAATAATTTATTTCAATGATTTAATCATTAATTTCATCATCTAATTTCACTTGAGAAATAAATTGCAATTTAAAAACGATGAATTACCTTCATTATCCATATTGAGAACAAGGCTTTGAATTATATCCATTTGCGCTGTATGAGCGATTGTCGCGCTGTTTAATGAAAAGTTTCGTTCACGAAGACTCTTTATCGCACTGATACAGAGATACAACACCAGCGAATTCATCAATTCTACATCGTAATTGAAGCTGGGATTTTCGTCACTTTTCAAGCGCGTAACCAATTCACTGAGAAATTTCACAGGAGTTCTTGTGGCCAAATAGGAATCGAGCTCTTGCTTCAGTGATGCTGGAGTGATACGATTACCGGCGTCCATGCAATAACCAATTGGATCTTCAATGGTTACCAGATTTTCTGGCGGCGGTGGAGCATTGAGTGGATCTTGCAGAGCACTACTGCTTATACTTTTGGGTGAAGCGCTGACAATGAGATTTCTCAATTGGAGAGAATTCGTCGGGATCACATCGCAGAATAGTGAATGGAAGTTGATGATGAAATCTGGAAAGTCATGCCACAGTACAAGCAGGTATCGCAATGTACCCTTATAAAGCACTGTAATCGGCTTATTCAGGATGGCATTCATCAAATAGAAACGGATGTATTTCAGCAGGTCCACAATTAGTTGCGCGTACATCGGCTTCAACTCTTGTTGATTCAGCTGTTCAGAAAACATTTTCGCAACGAAAGAACGATGACTTACTATCTCCAGCCAAGAGTAAACAAAGGACGAAGCTCTACATGGACGCAGCACATGCAAAACATTGCAAAATGCGGTCAAAACCTTCGTTTGATAGGGTACCATGATGGAATCTTCAGTAGAGTTCAATTCCAAAAACAGCATGACAAGAATACGATGAAATGGCATTGGATGGAACCATTCTTGTCGGACTTCATGTTCTTGTAGCAGAGTGCCAGCAATGATACCCAGCGCCTTATTCAATAGGCTGATTTTCTTTTGTCCCTTTTCATATTTCACCAGCATGCTAACGAGTCTAGCGTAAGCATCCAATTCAGTGTAACTCGATAGGCGCGCATGCGGAATGCCAGACTCCTGTTTCAATTTGGTGTGCGATCGCTCCACTACAAATACGGTCGCGAGTCGCAAAAAGCGAGTGATCATACTGTCATCTTGCAAGACATTCGCCTTCTTCATCTGCTGAAAATACGCTTCGAATGTGGTCGTATCACGCTGAAATTTGCACATGTAAATTTCTAACCATTTGCGCATGAGAACTTCCGATTGTTCCTGCAAAGAGGAGGGATCATCAAATTCTCTCGCTTGACTACACCCGGCATAGAGATAACTCGTGTCGGGACTTTGATAATTAGCCAGTAGTCCTAAATCAAGATGCTTTCTAATTCCTTTGTAGGAGTTTTCCAGGCGCTGTAAATAATCCTTACTACTTTCATAAACATTGGCTGCCTGGAAGAGAACATAGTTCATAGCCTCTATGGTAGTGTACATATCGTATTCGTTGAGTACAGTGAATTCGCGCTTATCACCAATAATAAATTGATCAAACAGATCCAACACAAACACTAAGGCGGAGGTTTTGCCTTTCTTTAATTCATCAGCAAGAAATTCATCCATCATGCCCAAATTGATGACATGGACCTAAAGTAAATGAAGGGGGGAAGGAAAATGATTAATACTATGTGAGTGGGACTAATCTTATAAAGCATCATGCATCACGAATCTTACTTTTAATAATTCGGCCATAGCTTCAGCATTCCACTTTCCCGTTTGAGTAGTGGCAGTCGGCTCGTCAATTTGTTTCCAGGTAGTAGTGACATGCTTAGTAACCCACGCGTAACCATACGGCGCCTGATCGTACGGCAGCATATGACGCAACGCCACCATGTGCGCCTCCTTGAAACGCTCGACAATTTCTAGGCCGTGCGGTTGATCTCTTGTTTTGATAGAATAATTTTCCATGAAACTTTGAACAGTTTTGGCAACTACTGAGGACGCGGCCATGGGGTCTGTACGCGTCTTAGCTAAATGCGCCACATCGATTAGGCAACGAAGCGAGTGCACTTTAGGATCCGATGGTGTGCGAATGATTTGGCTGATGCAAGTCAGATGATATTCAATATCTTTGATCATTTTATCATAGATGGTGCTAAGAGCATTCGCATCGACAGACTGACCTGCCATCGACTGCACACCAGGAGCGATTTGTGAACTGGAACTGACCATTGATGACGGATGAATAGGGGCCATTTGACCGCCAGTACTTCCAGAAAAGGAATGAGGTATTGGCGGTTGAGCGCTTGATAATGGAGTCATCATATCATTTATACCCGGAGCGAATCCCGGAATCATTTTCTGAAACTCTTGATAAACTCCCAATTCAATGGGAGTGGGTCCACCTATCTGTTTCCGTAATTGCTCAGGCATATGCTGCTGTTGATACTGAAGGGCGCTGGCGTCATAATGGCGATTTTCCATGCGCACAACATAATCATTAGCGAGCCTCTTATCAATTTCAACTATGGTTTTTTCGGCGATTGTTTTTTGCATGAATGCTAAACAAATATCCATATTTTCGTTCACCACTTGATTGGCCATATTTTCCACCATTTCACGCTGTGCAGCTGACGCTGTACGTATGGCACCTAGGACCATATTTTTCAAGCCAGTTACAAGTGAGATGCCGAGAGCCTCTCTGGCAGTCATCAATGACATTCCAGCGGTTAAAAATCGGACAGCACTGTGCGCACACGCTTTCATTCTTTTTTCATCCGGATCCAGAGCGAAATCTTTGCGAATCATATGTTCAACAGTTGTCAAAGTGATACGAGAGCATCTATCAAAGACGGGACTGGTCAGTTCCATAACAGTGCGCTCGATGCTCGGTCGGACCATATTTTTGATAGCCGGATAGGCATTGAACAGTTCGAGATTTTCATTAATGACCAAATGACTCGACAAATCGTTCAAATTAACGTCAGTGTAGCGCAGTTTCGCATGCGGTTGAGGAGGCGTGGTAGAGACATGTCCTCCGGATGGTTTACTGGAAGTAAGGATTGGCTGCATCTGGGATTGCATTACGGAGTTTGGCATGAGGCCATACATGCCCATATCAGTTGGTTGATTGGGCATCAAATTTTCAGCGTTAAAAGACTGGAATAACAAGGAAAACAAGTTGATTTTAAATAAAATCCAATAGAATTATTAACCACAAAATACAAATTTTATTTAGGAAATTACTCATAAATGTAACCATTAAATCAATCATTTCAATTACCTGCTTAAATGATGCATGCTGTTCCTGCAAAGCTGCGATGTCTGCCTGAGAAAAGGCCGCCGGTTCATTTGACATGGAGACATTCGCCGAAGAGGACGGCATGTTCACCGGCTTACTACCTACCGGCGGCAAATGGCCAGCTTGACGTTCTTGATTACTAACGACAAAGCAGAGCTGATTCTCAATTTTACTATGATAACTATCGTCACGCAAGAAATACGCCGGCTCAAGTGTATTAAAGTCAAAATCCAAGCGCTTGCAGAGAATCTCCACTTCAAATTTCAGATTCAGTCTCACAGCAGATTCACCGTGCAATTCTTTCAGTACTTTCAATAAGCCCATAGTCCATGGATTTGGCGGTTTAAATACAACACTGTCGGCAGCACCTTCCATTGTTCGAGCGACGAATGGCACCACGTAATGCATTTCTATTGCAGATTTATGAAAAGCTTCGTAGAGTAGATCTTTGAAATTGATATCCTAAAGTAATAATTTAAGGTAACAACAATTGAAGAAAAATAAATTAATCGTCCAATAAGGAAGGAATGTGAAACTAAATGATTGAAGACTCACATCATGCAGAATAGGCTTATTCTTTCCGAGTGTGATTAATCCAAGAAAATGACCAAGATTCTTCAATAAAGTTCTGTCATTGAAATCTTGCAAGTCAGGTTTCATATTACGAAGAAGTGCCTAAAATCAATGGGAAAAAAATGAAGACACAAATTCCTCAAAACAAAAACATTTTCTCTATATCGACACATCTTAGTTTTGTATATTAAAAATGTTTTATTAATTACTTTGATGTTTCGAAAGAGTTCTTGCATAATTTTATCCCTCAAGCCTGGCATTTTGTCTTGCAGATTATCCACCAATTGTACAAACAGTTCGTGAAAATTTGGCTCAGTGGTGACTCTCTTAACAACGATGTATTGCGCCAACCAAGGCATATATTCCTCGGGCACGGTCTCTGAGAGTTCTCCAGACTTCTCTTTGACATTCAATTTGGAGACATTATTGAAACAGAAAAACACCCGATCCACTACGGCTTCTGTTGGTGGATCTAAAGGTTTCGATTCAATTTGTTGGGATTGCTGCATCGACTCAGTAGGATCTGGTTGCATACTCTGTAATGTAAATGTTATAAGGTGTTAATTAAGGAAGAATGATATCATAAATTTGAACCATAGAGATGTAATGAATACAAGGTGATCTAAGTTAAGTAGTGTATAGAAACGACTGATGACACCTAATAAGCTTAAAACAGTCTACTTTACAGGCTATACACTACTTTTTGATCTGATCTGATTTCCACTGAGGGGACAATTAGAAAACATAGCAGCTGCAGGCAGGCGAGCTTAATCGCGAGTTTCATTCGTGATTAGAAGCCATTACTTCTTAGTGAATCACAGTTGATGTTTCTTTGATGAGTTGCCTGCAGAATTTGATTTAGACTGCCACTCTATATTCACAATTGAATAACTGGATTACATCGCTACGGTTTGAACTCAATGAAGGCGTGAGTGAGTGAGTAGGTGAGTCACCTCAATACCAGAGGAGTATCACATGAGCTGCCTACTCCTCTTCGCGGGTGGTAATTTAAATCTCAATTACACTATCAAGTAAGTATATTATGCATATGGGATGTATCGAAAATTGTCAAAATCTGAGCTTTAATGATATTAATTCACCTTGACGAAAAAGACTAAGTACTGATTGATAATTTTAAAAATTACCTGCATGTTATCTTGCATATTGGATGGCATTTTATTCATCGGATCAGGAGTAAACTGCTTTTGTATACTATAAATCGTCTGAAAGTAATAATCAATGAACAATAATAGATTAAGTTTGTTCTTAATGTCAAGTAATGAATCCACCTGAACAGTGATAAAATCTACTACTTACTTCTTGAACATCCATCGGTAATTTGGTAAATGCGGGAGATTTTCGAAGATAAGGAACTAGTTGAGGCCATCGACCCAAGCTAAAATGAATCAATAATAATTGGTTTAAAGTGGGTCTCTCTAGAGAGAGATGAAAAATCGCCCATTTTCAATCTACCTACCCATGACTGTAGGCTTAGATATCAATCATGTTTAAAAAGGCTAAAGACGCCATTCTAAAGATTTCAAGCGAAAGCAGGGAGTTGTTTACAAACAAATAAGTCATTTTATTTGTGGAAACTTACATTAATTTACAATTCTGTAGAATGCAAACAATTGCCGTGAAACAGTTCAGATCAGCTGTAGTAGAATTGCCCAAGTGTACAAACTTGCGGATTACCCGACTCCACATATCCTGAGCATATTGAGGCGATAATCTGGAAACAAACACTTACAATTAGAACATTTAATCAATAATTAATAATGAGGAGTTATTCATAATAACTTTCAAATGAGAACTTACAAATTGTTGGCAATTAAAAGACCACTAAATAATTCCGCGAGCAACTTCAAGTGCGGCTCCGGATAGTCTTGCAGATGATGCTGAAATTCGTCCAGTATAACTTTCACCATGCCGTGCAGAAATTTGCCACAATTTGGTTTACCCTCTCTGACATAGTCTTGAAGATTAGTGATGACTTCTTTCACGGACAATGTCTGATTAAATACTTTAGTGATGCAATTGTTCACCTAAAATATGAAGCACCATTTTAGGGTGAATACTCGGATAAACTTCGGTTCATAAACAGGCATATATTCATGTTTATCTTCTGAAATGTAGAAATGTAAGATGGATAACAAATTTACCTCGGATTCAACATCCTTTCCAACATCTCCATCAAAATCTTTCCCAATACTACCGAATTGCATATTGGATTGAAGTAGGTCAGCATTGCTACTAGCCTTTAAATGCATATCTCCCATATTCGACTAAAATGTAAGAAGCCTTGATCTAAATAATCAATCAAATGAAGTGAGTTTGTAATTGATATTCGAATGCAACCAACCAACCCACTTGAGAAATTAGAGATTGTTGAGGCCATGGATTCATGGATGGATCCATCATATTGGAACCAATGCTGCCAAATTTTTGATAATTTTGCATGGATGGACTCGACACATTGAATCCTGAATAAGAATGAAAAACAACAACAACATAGACCAACTAAAAATTAATTAATGAATGCACTTGTCTTAGTAAGAAAGAGGGAAACCAAGACATTACCTGGAAACGGGGAGCCCTGAAGATTTTGAGGCTGATAACGGGGATTATTTTGTGCACTGGTAGGTGGAAGTAGGGAATGCTGTGACGAGCCGGGTGCTGCAGCGAAATTGTGCTGCTTGAAGGATCCCGCGATAGGTTGTAAATTATCCATCTGAAGGAAGGAATGAAAAAATCAAATAAATGAATACTAAGTATTACACAAAGCATCATTGAAATACAGTCGAAACATTCGCTCATTGAATACTCACCCTGTTGGGAGCATTTGATTTTGGCAGACCGGAACCAATTGGAGGTTGTTGAGGCCGATTCATTCCAGGGGCCATGCCAGCTGGTATATGCGACTGCATATTGCCGGACACTGGACCAGAACTTCCTGACGATGGTACTGGAACACCGCCAAGATTGAGCAAGCCAGGTGCTCCTGGTTGGCCAGGAGCACCAGGAGCTCGACTTGTTTGCGAATTTCCACCAAGGCTGAGGTTTTGAAATATAAGACTCAAAAAATTGGTCTTGTCTGGAGCCAAACGATTTGAATTATTGGGGTGACTAAAATTATAAAAAAACAAACATTCTTTTTATTGTTTATCATTTAAGCAAACACATGTGCACACATATTTATCTATCAAGATCAACACAAGCTCTTAATGATGATAATAATAAACGGTTATTTCAAATATTGGGAATCAGAAAATAGGGATTATGTTTTAGTGTCGCATTAAAATGTGAGTGATTCTATTAGATCGCATGCTCATAGATAATGCGGCGGTTAAGATTTTAATACTTTGATCGTCACGTCTTTTATTGAGATCAACTATTTAATGAAACTAATTTTACGATGACATCTGTCAGAGATATTTTTGTCAAATAGAGGGTTTGCTGACTATCTTATTTTGCAGAAAATGGTTTTAAAATTTCCTAAGAGATTTTGAGGCCTTGCTTGATTGTAGCGTTTGTATGGGAATGCCCTTTGATATTTTTATTGGGCTAAACGTGAGACATTATATGAATATGGGTACGAATACATATAAGTACGAGAAAGTATATATTGTATATCGATATATGTAGCGACAATCGCTACAGTAAATACATAGGACCAAACTGTATACTTTTTCTCACGAAATTACTTAAACGGACGATGTACTCTTGAGTGGCTAATCTCTACAATGATTAACCGGCTGATAATTAGGGCATTAAAGAAGCGATGGATATTTTGACGTTTCTAGTCCGTGAGTTCTGATGGGACGCCCAGAATACAGATTTCATTCACACGAGGTGTAGGCATAGAGAATAAGTATGCTTTCGTTTTTACATAGTTAAGCTTCAGACTATTTTTAATGGTCCATGATCGTATATTATGAAGCGCTGTATATGATCTATCTATTGATCATGGCGTATTGAATTTTATAAAGCGTCTACTTGAGCTGATCAGCAAGGCCGAGTACAGATCTTCGGATAGTTAAACGCTCAGTTAATCGAATACTCCTCCAAAGCTAACTCTAATCATCGCTCTATGCTCCATGCAAAAAATTCACGAAACAAAGGAGGCACTGGACAATAAATCCTCTGACTATGCAAAGTCAGTTTAACAAAAGGTAGTCCTCGTATCTAAGTATTGAAGTCATCTTACAACTAAATAATATAATAAATAGCATTTCATGAAATCAATTCCATCAAATGTGATGTCGAAATGTGATTTGAAATCGATTAGGAATTGAAAAATTCTATGACATTTACAAGATAGCACAGATTAAAGAAAGAAAAGTTCTCAAGAGAGTAATCATTAAAAATAAAGTCAAAACAATGCTTTAAATATGAATGTATTACGACTTACTGATGAAAATATTAGCCAACATTGAAACTTGATATAATTTAGAAATGCAAATCACAATATGATAATTTCCTTTCAACGTTAGACTGAATACACACGTAGCAAGAAACAGAAAGAGTGGTTTTTGTTTTGATATTAACCAAAATTGTGAAAGTGAGGAGACTTTGACTGAATCCACGGAATGAATTTGAGAGAATCTAATGCACAATAATTGAGTATTGAACCTTGCAGAGGAATGAGAGATGGTTATACTGCTCCTTATAAACAATCGTCTATATACTGACTGTCTATATGCAGCTAGTCAGTCAGAGTGGATGATTCAGGCAGACAGAGACATGCGATTTTAAAATTATTAACTCTTCGCGTGAGTGCAGTCCGACCGACAGAAAAGAAAGGTATGCCAGCGTTAACATCTAGAGAGAGCAGTATTAGCGATTCTTCCATCAAGCTAGCTAGCTGCTGTGTCATAGGTGGATACGTTGTCTTTCAATTTAACAACACACAAGGTAGAAAAGAAGCAAGTCTATTTAGCAAAAAATACAGAGTAAGCACAACGAGAATTTTTAACAAAACACATCACAAAATAGAAGTTAGACTATACAATGATAGAATGTAAAAAAATCAATAAAATCTCGTAGATAAGCTCTCTATTTAGATCATTTGACAGAGATGTGCCTTATCTATATACATAGACTTATAAATGGTTTGCAAATATGCTTTAGTATTACCTCCTATGAAAATAAAGCACAGACATACTCTATCAAACTGTCTAACATAAACATCCAACTACAAAAAAAGAATGTTCAAATAAAACAACAATGTATCATAAAAAATGAATTATTTCTGTTCACTTACAGTAAGCACATAACAAAAATCTTCATAGTATTCTTATCCATGACCAAATCTGGTGGTAAAATACTTTTTGATTCATCGCTAACACGCTCTTTGAGATAATCATAGAGATTTTGGCAAAAATCCTGAATAATTATTAAGAAAAATCAATAAATTTTAAAGTCTTACAAAGGTTTACAACCATTAATTAATAATCGATAGTGCACTATCGGAAAACTAAATTTTGTGTTAATTTCCGACTTATGTCTCACATATCTATGACATAACTACACAATAAATTAAAATGTGACATAACTACACATTAAGAAATAGAACTCCAGAATTTCTTAATGTGTAGGACTCAGGATTTAAGTTTCGACTTTGTTAACATTCAAATTGACTTGATGATCGAAATAGAAACAAAAAATCGATATAAACTCAGCATTGTTTTCTCAATATCAAAACTTACCGTTTCTCTTTCCAGCCTATCATTCAGCCACTTTTCCAATTTCAGAATTTCTTTCTTGTGAGAATAGACGGCCAAATCAATCGACATTTTCACTGGCAGATGACTAAGTAAGGGATTCAATTCGATCTTCAAATCAGTGACAATCTCGAGAATACGAGGCACGCTGGTATAATTATGCTGCTGCTCCTTCACAGAATAATAATCCACCAAACTCCTAACCACCATGACACGGTGATTATTTAACTAAATAAAATGAACGACGAGATGATTTAATAAACAAGATAAAAAACGCAAGAAAGATTGAATAAAATGACATGTTAGATGTGATTTTAAGCATCGTTGATATTATTTTTCTTGCTAAACAACTAACTATTCTGCTAGTCAATTAAAAAACAACTTAACCCTTCCCTTACGAATAATACCTTTACGAGAAAGTCATAAAGAGAAGTCCAATAGCATTGAACTCAGCTCAAAAGTCAGATTATAAACAACCCCTTAGTATATTATTTTGTTGACCTACAGTTAACACCCCCCCCCCCCCTTATATTAAGTTTCTTTTATGGGAACTTAATGATTGACATTCATATCAAGTCATCATCAAAAAGAGAAAGAATTAAATTCATCTTGAAATTCTACCTCACTGCTCCAAAATGCCTGGAATATGACATTGGAATTTGTGGCTGGATTGTTGAGAAAATGAGTCAACAAGTGTGAGCAAATCTTCTCTTTCAATATATTGGTGAGTGACTAAAATAGTTGAAAACGAAATTATTAATTGAAACACATTTATCCAATCAAAGCAATCATTAATATAAATCAACAACGTACCGATTGAAGTAGGGTAAACATGAGGACGTCGGGACATTTTTCTAAGGCTTGATTCATCATTTCTTGTACTTCAGAGGAAAGACCTGCATCATAAAGACGCAACAGACCTTCAACAAAATCGATGTTTTTCCTGAATAAAATAACAAAGCGTTAGTCAACAGACATTTCATTACCCACATAAAGAGAGTTCACTCTCTAAAATACAGAAACGCATATCGCTGATTTTGACCTACCAACGCGCACAATTTCCTATCACTGCCATTATAAAACCATCAAATTACAAATTGACGTCACTCCTGAACGCCAAGTCTGATTGATAAAAATCAGATGATTAGTACAATCAAGTTAAAAGGATTGATCACATTAAAATAGATGAGTAAATAAACATTA
>JAYMFX010130435.1:0-12428 GCA_036784945.1 Monocelis spectator | reverse complement strand
CTATGACATCTTGAACTTCACCAATTTATAATGGTGGAGATAGGATTTTCTGCCGCTTGGTAGGCATAAATCGATATGCAAATATCTCCTAGCAAGAATCGAATTATTCTTTGTATACTTACTATATGCATATAATAACACGAACTAGGTGTCGAGTGGTATTATCATGCCATAGTCCATACTTTTTTAACTTTAACTATCCAAATAGTATCATTCAGATAATCTCTATGGTTCCTATAATTAGTGATTGCGCCAAATATTAAACAAAATAAAAATTTCGACCTTGGGTTGCAAACAATTCAGATATGATTTGTTCTTGTTAATACGTTCTTAATACTGCCCTACCACACAAAAACACCGTATCTGCATTTATGAAAATTATTATTCTCAATAAATTACAAAACTTTAAATGCATATTTGTTGGTACTCTGAGTATTAAAAGTTGTTTATATACCACAAAAAAACACCTATTTATACGGTGTTTTTCAGTGGTAGTCTAACTCATTGTTTGAAGATACGACAAACATAATTTTATTTCTATGATTTTTATAGCATTGCAGATACGGTGTTTTTGAGTGGTATCAGAATAGATACCTAATAGGACTGTTAAGTGACCTATCTAAGATGATTTCCATAGAATTGGAGGGTCAACCATAAGATCGTTAAAATGACCTTTGAATTCTATGGAAATTTAATACGCCCTTCGATATGGCCTTATATTCTCTGCAATGATATCAGGTATCAAGGCGGGCGTATTAACAAACAAAATTCCATAGAATTCGAGGGTTACTTTAACGGTCAATTGACCGTTAAAGTGACCCTCCAATTCTATGGAAATTTAATCCGCCCTTCGATACGGCCCTATCTCTGCCTATGATATGATGTATCTAGAGGCGGATTAACAAACAAAATTCCATAGAATTCGAGGGTTACTTTAACGGTCAATACGAGGGTTACTTTAACGATCCAAATAGTTAGATCATTCAGATAATCTCTATGGTTCCCATACTGCAGAGAATATTATAAAACTCCATAAAACCCATCATTCTCTTTGAAGTACATCATATTATCTAATCGTAGGGAATTTTATTTCCAAAAAAGCAAAGTGTTACTTTTTGCGACTTTGATTTTATCTTCATTATGGGAATTTTTTCAGAATCATGTTCCATTGGATTCGTAACTTTGTTTAATGCGGTAGGTCAAAGGCCATTATTGAATTGGAAATCCTTTTTGAGGTATGGATCTATGAGACGAATCACAGATGAGCACATCAATTCTTTAGCTCTAGAATTGAGTGGTATGAGCACAATCAATTGCTACATAGAGTGTCCGAAGAGTATCAATGAAGATCTTGGAATCCGCATGCCAATCATTGTTATCATTCTCAAATATATGAATTCTCCGGTATCATTTGAAATTGAAATCAAGGATCAAAGCGGAAATGTGAGGCGGTTTCGGGCTAGTAATTTTTATAAAATGTTCCATTACTATGGAACTTCTGTGTCGATCCCCTTGACTTTAGAAGAGGGTTGGAATACGATTATTTTTGATCTAGAAAAGCTAACGAAGCATTGTTTCGACTGTAATTATATCGAAACTTCTCGAGTGAAGATATGTTCCTATTGTCGACTTCGCCGGGTCTATTTCATGGATCACATTTACAATGAGAATGATATACCTGAGGAATATAAAATTAAAGTGAAAGAAGATTGATTGAAATTCCCATGAAATTCCCAAAACATGCACTGCGTTTCAAAATCGCATTTAAACGCTACATCTTGAAATGGAACCTTTACTTTTCATATAAGCATTGAAAATAATATGAACTGTGAATTCATATTTCATAAACTTTGTAAAAATTACTCTCAAAAAAGATTTATTTCAGTATAAAAACTTTTTAACGAGGATTTTTTAACGATCGATACATCAAAACATTTAATATCTTTAATAGATGAATTTAGTGTCAAAAGTTAAACAAATCTACCTCTATTTCAATAATAGGTCTATACGCTAGAATAGTGGTGACGTCACTACTGGATCCAAGCATTCGTTGCTATAGTTACAGTCTATTTATATCTCAGCAGTGACTGAAAAAGAGCGCCTTATTGGTTTAGAGATAGAGGAATTCCTCATAGAGATTCACATATCCTGAGAGCCAATCAAATGATCTATTTCACCGGCTAAGGGGGAATTCTCGCATAAGTAAATCTATAAATACATAGATTAGTATAGGTCATCCTGTAAATATACCATCTAAATATAGGTAGGAATTCTTAGAAGAAGAGTTCCCATTGGTGAGAATTAGTCGAGAGAATCTCCATTCATTAATTATGGTCAACATTAACTCTGCGCATACGATCGAGTTACATAGAAAACTTTTAATGAAAAAGGCAATATATTTTTTATTATTATTTATATTAATTAAAGATATCATCTGAGATACATAAATATTCAACTATACAAATTGAGTGTAATTAATATATTATATTAATGTAGTTATGTATATGACAAAATTATGATCGTCGAGTCGACTTTATGATTGTTTCAAATTCGCTCTATGAATGATAAATAGTCTGTACAAGTTACCCTGTGTCTGATTACAAGCCCAGTGAATGAGAAATATAGGTACCATAATATGGATTACACAACTCATAAGATAATTAAAATTAAACAAAAAAGAATACCAATATAACACAAGCTCGATTCAAATAGGAAGGAAAAGGAATATATTTAGGTAATCTCTATATATGTGTAACAATGAACCACACTATACGAAACATTAGACAAAATCCAATCTAATTGTTTCACATTATGATGGAGTAAGAGTTCATACAAGAATCAACAATTTTCCTTATCTGTATATAATATAGAAAGTAAATAGATTTTTTGAATAATTAAATGAACAGTCACTGTTCTTGTTAAAAGTGAAAATTATGAATATTTCTAATTCCGTTAAAAATAATGGCACAAAAGATGCGCGCATACTTTACAATCACAGAGTCGTCAATTCCCAAGACCCAAACAGTGCGGATGGGGTGCTGACCCAGTGATATAATAAGCTCGATAATGAGTGAATATAGGTAGGTAATATAGGAAAGAAATCTCCGCTATAGAAGAGTCACAATAATAAATGTGTTGACATGATTATCATTATTAGCTAGTCCATTGTGTATTTAATTGAAATGATAATTCGAACACTAGATTATTATGGCTGCTCGTTTAAAATGAATAAATAGGTAACCTATAACATATATACGCACGCAATGGTGTGATTGGTTCAAAGGTATGCTACAATTATATAGATTAGGAATTCCCTTCAAAATTTTTAGCCAATAGAATTTCTTTTAATTTTGGCAGTCTATATTTAGACGGTAGAGTAAAGGTATCATTTTCCAATTGCGTGATAGGTAAGTTATGTATCATGTACTATAAATATCGATACATAATAGTGCATTGCTATGTAGGTACTGCATAAAAATAAAACAATGAGAAAACAGAATGTTTTTATAATTTATCATACCAATAGGTAGGTATAGCAAAATCTAAAAGCAGCTAATGCGTGAAAAATGTACACAAAAGTATTTATTTATCAGTTTTTAAAAACAAACATTTATTGAAGCCAAAAATTGCCGATTTCATTATGATTAAGATGGAATATGGAGAATTAAAAAAATAATCAGTAACCAAATCTGATTGGTTCTGCTGAGAATGCGCTAATTCATTCCGCAGAAATAACGTCATCATGAATCGCGCGCGCAATAGCGATGACGTCACCACTATAGACTGCGGAGCTAATCAAATTATAGATGCTGACGTCACACTATTTCAGCGTAGGTATAATGAATGGCCAATCAGAATGTTGGAGTAGTAGTTTAACGTATTATCCTGAACACAATTTTTGGCTAAACGTTTATGAATGGTAAAAATAATTTTGTGGACGTCATAAAAGATCTATGATCATAAAAACGAACGACTGCATTGCTTTGCTCATTTAATCGTTAAATGCAAATAATATCATACGCCAGCAAACAAATAGGTAAAGAGTGTCATATAAAGGAGTGTTACAAATGTGACAAATAATTCCGTAACATCTGACTCAATAGGTTTACTGACTGCGGATAGAAAGTAGTTATACGTCTCTTGCGTCTTAAGAATTTCTTTGAGAACATCAGCTTGCTATATAGATAGATATATGTATATATATACATTGATTATAATGAACTTTCATTATAATCAAATGAAGAAAGAAGAAAAAACAATGAAAGTGCAGAGACGAAGATCAAAATAATCGAACAATAAAAATACAATCTATATACAAATAAATACATTTGAGACAATGATGACAATGATGAAGCTAACTGTTGGGATGTACTGCTCCAACTGCTCTTCTACACCTCGGGAACATTTCCCCATATAAAAGAGGCGATCATGTTGGATAATGGTGTGCATAGTGGCCGTTAGGAAAATGTCCGCCGCTACCATTGGCATCGCCGTAATACATGGCGTTGGGACTGTTGTTATCGGCTGGGTGGATGAACATGGGCGCCTGTGGGTGGCTGGGCTGCAGAGACGGGTGCTGATTCGCATAGGGGTCGATCTGATAAGACTGTACGGGGGGCGGGGCCTTGTAGGGACAGGGGCCGCCGGACATGCTGCTGTTGTAGGACACTAAGGTGGGCTGAGGGAGGGCGAACTGGGCATTGGTGCCGTTGCAGTGGGGATAACCGGGAGAGAGCATCGGCTGGAGGTGGCTGTTTGTCACTCCGCTGTGGTGACTGTCACTGCCGGCATGAATAGAGTCGTGACTGTAGGCGCCTTTCCTTCGATAGGCGCAGCAAACCAGTCCGATGACAATGATGAGAACCAGGACAACTACAGGCAGGAGGATGCCCAGCAGCCAACCACTTTGACCTTCAGATGACGAAGACGGTCCTGTAGATGGGAAAATTTGAGATATTATGCAAAAATTAGGCCTGCATTGGAAATGAAATTTAATTTACTAAATAGATTCTATTCTATAACAGAGTGATTGTGAACTCACTGGAACTAACAATCAACTGCACATATTTCTGATCATAGACATTCTCCATGGAGATAGGGACAGTGACCACAGCGATACACATGTATTCACCACTATCGTAAGCGCTCACAGAATCAATCCTGAGGTCCTGTGATGTGGTCTTGACCGTAGTGTCCGTACTTTTCATCTTGACTAATTTGTCTTGATATGTTATGACCTTTTCATCATTCGCTTCATCGGAATCGGGTGGAATGATCTTAGCCCACTGATAAAGAGTTAAATGAATCGATATTGTTATACAGTAATATAATGCTGGGTATAATATGTAAGAATCTCGCTCAATTCGATTATTAACTACTCACTCTAATCAAAGAGGGTGTATTAGCCTCGCAGCGTAAAACAACTTGATCTCCATAATCAACGCTGATATTGGAATTTTTTGGTCCCTCAATGAATCTTCGTACATTCGAACCTAAATATTTGCAATTAATGAATCAAATTAATAAAACATTGTGTGTGATTTTGCGATGTTTAAATTAATTTTCAGATTTCTTCTCTCATTACTATGAGTAGTAATATTATGGAAGACATAATATTCTAAATTTTATCTAATAAATGCTTCAAATGCTTCAAGCAAATAAATGACTATGAGAATGAGAAGAAGTGTCTTAAAAGTATCCTCGTTTTAACACTTCGTTTAAATGCAAATTAGTAGGACTGAAAAAATAATCCCGGCATCGAATGTTATCTTTTTACAAATCTAATTGATGTGTAGCATAATATTTGAAATTTTCACACGAATATGAAGCGAATGAGCAAATCTTTTCGTTAAAACTGTCACACTGAAGAGTATCCAATTTGCATTGATCGAGAGGAGCCGATAGATAGTACTGTCTATTTAATTAAACTGTTAAAAAATTGAAATATAACTTAGGAAGAATAGTGAAGACTTATTTAGATTTCCACATTACTCATATAGAGAGAAGTATAATCTTATTTTAATAATCTCTTCACATCATTACTTTCACTTTCACTTTCACAGATGGGAGGGCAAAAAGGGAGCTTTGAAAGAATAACAATTTGTGATAACAATTTCAGCCGATGGGATAAATAAATACAGACAGGTAGGTAGATAGATAGATAGGTAAGAATAAGATAGATTTCACCTTCAGGCAATGAATGAATGAGGGATGGATGCCCTCTACATAATATAACTATCTGTAACTGCACGCTCAAATGCACCAAGCAAGCAATGTATCAATATCGGGGTGGATGGATGTGAATATGTTGAGCTAACGGGGATGAAACAAGACAAGGCATCTGTTATCGCTATCTGTCAATCACCGTCGTGTCTGATAGCTGTCTGTGCCCAGTGGCATCCTCCTCCCTGCTCTCTCTCTCTCTCTGTCTGTACCGCTGCTTGTCACACGCCCAGCTGAGCCACGGATTCAGACGGACTAGATACATCAGCTATACACTCACTGACTGACAACAACAACGGCATTAACAACGACAACAACAAGATGTTGTGTAGCGCTCTCTGGATACACTTCTTCAGGCCATATCATATCATATATTATATAAAATAATTGCATGAAATTGAAAGTCAGCAGGATTTATTGCCATTGATGAACTAATTATTTCACAATATCTTCACAGTATACTGATCAGATGATATAACCAATCGGTTATATCTAACTGAAACATCCCAAACATCTGTGAAGGGCGATATAGCTTGTAGACACGATACGCTATTCTCCAGTTTATACGAAATAAAATGTTTGCCTTATCTGTCTCTGCTTTTAAAAAGCAACTCTTTTAAATGTCAAAATAGACACGACCAATTGTAGCCGGACGGGGGGTCACTCTAAACTAGCTGGCGGGGGTCCAGTGGCCAGTAACAATATTCCACAATTCGCTCCTCGCAATCGCTTGGTCGTCCATTTCGTGTGCAAACACGCTCTCCAACAAGCTCTCTCTCTCTTATATATATTATTAGTTAGTCTGTTAAACTATAATATACCTATGTGTATATTAAGAATGATGGCCCAAGCGTGCGAGAAACAGATTCGACAGGGAACATTTTGACAGGATGCTGGGATAACAAATGCAAAAGTTCGACACGAGGACGCTTTGCCAATGCGTAAAACGGCTTTGTTCCCTACTGTTCAGCGGTGGAAAAATATATCTTGATCTTATAGACTATAAGAGATCGTTAAGACAGTTAACAGATTTTAGGGAACATGGTCGACTATATGGCCCATGCAGCGAAACACACTCATCTTGGTATAAGTCAGCATGAGTAACGAAAGCTAATAATCTAATAAGAAGTCATTTATACATGTAGTACAGAGATATACAGAAATGTATGAGAAACATTTTGGAATTAACAGAGAAAGCTATACTGACTAGAGATATTAATAAATTAATTAAATAAATTATTTCTTATAAAAAGTAAAATATAATCACAAAATCAAGAATATGCCTCAGGGAGTGGTTTTAGGACCATCCCTTATAGTTCAATTTTTGTCGAACCTATAGAGTAATAATTGACCGTTAAAGTAACCCTCGAATTCTATGGAATTTTGTTTGTTAATCCGCCCTTAGATACATCATATCATTGCAAAGATAGGGCCGTATCGAAGGGCGGATTAAATTTCCATAGAATTAGAGGGTCACTTAACAGTCCTATACCAAGAGAGTTCACTCTCTAAAATACAGAAACGCACATCGATAGTTTTGTCCCACCAACGCGCACAATTTCCTATCTTCGCCATTATAAAACCATCAATTACAAATTGACGTGCTCTTTTTGTAATTTCTTACAGGAAAAGAATTATTAAAATCAGACTAGGCGTTCAGGAGTGACGTCAATTTGTAATTGATGCTTTTCTAATGACGAAGATAGGAAATTGTGCGCGTTGGTGGGACAAAAGCAGCGATATGCGTTTCTGTATTTTAGAGAGTGAACTCTCTTGGTATTATTACTCTATGGCCGAAACTATTTCATCAAATCGTATTGGCATTTTCCCATTAGGCAATTTTTGTATCTATCTAATTGCATACTTCAAAAATCAAATCAAATATTCAACAACAATCCATTTAAACAGTATACCTATAAGGTATAATATGTAATTACAAAAGCGCTTATGTTTATCTAACTGACGACATACATATTATTATATACAGGTGCAATGACTCAAATTTACACAGCTAAACACTTACCACTGTGCAATAAACTAAATATGGAAGGCGCATTCATTTCCATTTTTAAAGAAAATCGATGGGTAATATTTGGGCACAACTTACTTTGTACTGTGAGAGTGTACGTCCTCGACAATGTTCCATAGGCAGTCTGAACATTGCAGGTGAATTGACCCTCCAAGTCGCGCATGGCCTTGAATTTCAGTTGTGGTGAGTTCCTCTTGTCGTATAGGTTCAGCAGTTGGCGAGCTACTCCATTGGGGGTGAGCCAATTGTACTTGACTCGTCCCTGAGAAGTCACCGCTTGACAATCGAAAGTGACATTCTCACCGGCTTTTTTAGTAATTTCTAGTTGTGATTTCACCATGTGCTTGAAAAAACATGTTCCTACAATGCAAATTTAGGTGTTGCCCGTGAATGTTACGCATAATCAACAGACTATAAGAATTTGAATATAGAGTGAAAACTACTGAAAATTTAAAATAATCGATTTAAATTTACTGCATATAGCGTTCTAACATTTACACAAAAATGAAATATTTGGCAGATAAAGAAAGAGCACTGTATTATCCATTATTTCACATAAACTTTGGTTAGGCTTGGCTTGGAATAAGCACACGATTGGTCTCTGAAATGGTCGTCTTCTACTTGGATGGAATCTTTAGCTCGACTTAGATTAGACATTTTTGTCTTGTTAACGTTAACACTGCGTCCATTATTGTTTTTATTTATTTTTATCATATTGTATGGAACTAATATTGTTTATTATCTCCTATTTCAGAGGAGATAAATGCATCCTATTCTTCTTATTATTCCAACCATGTATTCCAATTAGTGAAAATATCAATAAAAGATGCCTCCCAAAAAATTCTTAACGCATGAGTGATCATGTTTTAGATAAAGTGAATAATAGATTGTCGCTATTTTTTCTTAAATTCAATTTATTAAATTATATTGTTGGAGTGTTCATAGCCATAGAACAGAAACAACAGGGAGCGAGTTTGTATTGAAAAATAGTTTCGGAAAAGATAAAACTTTTCAGTCAAGCATAAGAGCATAAAATTTCATTTGTCGCTAAAATGAAATGAAATATAAACAATTTACTCAATCGTTTCAGTAGAATAAATTTTGATATGCAAGAGACCTTATTAATAATGATAGATTTAACCTTAAAACATAATTACTAGAAGGAGAATTTCCTGAATTTGAGTCGATATAGACAGGAAGACTCTGCCCGATACCCTATACCATCATCCTCATCATTCATAAAAGGAGGAGACAGAAGACAAATTATGCAGGATATTGCAGGGCCGAGATGACTCACGCACAATCATATTCCATTATTTATCTCAATTTACAGGCTCTGCACACCAAAAACAATCCTCCACTCTATAGACAGACCCACCGCCCTGTGAATTTCATATAGAGCTCCTGCTGAATTTTCTTACTATTTGATAAATTCTCAGCTTGTCAATGCCAGCCAGACCTCAGTCTGATTACGTATGAAATTAATTGTAAATGAAGCTGTCATTAAGGGATTCACCATCATCTCAGACAATAGAACACTGTAGATATCTTAGGTAGCTCTATATAATAAACAGTATGAGCGGAAAGACTATATAGTTAAGAAGACCTTCGATATACTTTATAAATCGCTGCCATAGAAATTGGAATCGTATAGTCGCTCTGTTGTTGTGAGTCAACTGAAACAATCGATCTCTATGATCGCTGCATTGTGTGCTCACTTAATTCGTCAGTTTTGATTGGCTGGCGTGCCATAATAACCCAGATCGCTGACTTCAGCTATCTTCTACAACAGGCCAATCTGAAGCTGTATAGAATGCGGCTATCAGTATAGAGATAGAGATATCTGTGGTTCACTGTGTGGAGAGGAATATTGATTGAGAGTGCTCACAGCAACGCTTAAACTAAATCTATTGATATGTGATTGGTTGGTGCATCAAATCTATTCTAAAAATAGCTATTCCCGAATTCATAGATAATAATATGGATGTTAATGTATAATTTTATTTTGTTTTAACTGAATAGCTGAAATAAATTAGTTTTTTTTATCAAGTCAAGTTTTTAAAATCTATTATTTTTATTTAAAAATTGAAACCTATCAATCGTAAGCTTTTGAAATGAAATTTCTGAGAGGTAAGAATGACTCAGATATTGGAAATTTTTCTCCCTATTCTTAGTAAATGCCAACCTCACCCTCAACACTCGTGAGTTACCCCATTCAGGTAAATATATTGAATGAATAAACAATGAGGGGGAAGAATGACTTTTAGGGGGAAATGTTTTCACTTAGCCTGACAATGGCGAGTACTATATTGAAAGAAAATGCATTTGGTAGGCATTTTTATTAAAGTCTCCTTTTCAATTGTGACATTGAAAATGAAGTTTGCCACTCATAGAAGTTATTATGCCATAAATAGTCTAGAGAGTCAGTGACTGATTCATGATTGACTGTCTCAACATGTTCTTCTCGCTATACAATGCGTCATTTTAACGGTGAATATGTCACTCTCAAAAAACAACAAGAATAATAATTGAAAAATTTAATAGATTTAAACAACATAAAACAAAAACCATAAATATCATTTAGACATTGGTGTTAATTTAACGCAGTTAATTCTATCCGATATCTATGAATCACAGAGCTACCAGAGAGAGAGAGAGAGAGAGAGAGAGAGAGAGATCGTTCACTACCTCGCGCTATCATCAGAAATCAGCGCATTAGATGCATATTAACCAATGAAATCAAAGTATAATAAATAATTGAAAGCATTGTGGCTTGTAAGCGGCAGTAAGTTTACGACTCTGTGCATATATGTATGTTTATGTCTAGCTACCAGACGAGAGCGAAACAAAGAAAACAAACTGGCGATCGATATCGAACAGTTGCATATCGCAATAGAAATCCATAGTAAAAATCATAGATATATATCAGTGTTAATTCAAGGGACTGTGTATATGAAGTAGATGCCGGTAGTACGGTATAACGCTGTAGTTAATTATATACAAATTATATCTATGTGTGTACATATTATAGTCACAGTGGGTCTCCAGAATGGAAGCAATTGAGAATAGTTGTTTCAGTTTGAGGATATAATCAGTATTTGTCTATAGTCTATTGCTGATAACAGTTTGCGCTATACAATCTGGCGTAGTGACAGTTGATTAATTGGCGGTGCTGTGCTTCCAGAGGGTTGTTGCTCTTGCTTGCTTGCTTGCTATGCTGCCTGCTGTTAAACTAATCGCCCAACTAATGATAAAACAATAATATACTCACAATTTATACTACATAATAATGGAATTAAAATTAAGGAGGAGTCGTCTATACTCTATATCGTCACTGAACTTTTCTCAACTTCATCAAAATTGTACTATGCCACAAGCCGCTATGTCTAATATCTATTTTCCATGTTAGTTTATTGGTATTCAGTATTTAGAACAACCAGTAAAAATTATGGATTTATAGAAAAATTGGAATGGATTGATTGGAGTGGAAGTAAATGCCGGGATAATAATTAGTGTGGGCCACAATTAGAATCCCTTCTGATGATTTAATTGAATTATTCTCAGCGTATAGTATTTGGATGGGCACTGTATTATAGAATAATATTATTCTATAACTATAACTATAGATAGATAGATAGATGGATTCGATTGTGATGGGGAGGCGGTTCTGCCGACTGCTATTGATATATGCGGGAGAAAATATGATGGATGACGACTACGAATCGCAATATCAATTAAAGTAATGTAAAAAATGATTTTTATCGATAATTGAAGAGAAAACCCTAATATTATCTCTCTCATATATGGAGAGATAAATCAAACACGCTCAAGCAAAAACCACCATATATACCTAATGAATTAGTAGATAATATAAAGCATTGAATGAAATCCTATCAAAGATTAGGTATTATAGTTGAGGATTAATTGGTGATAATGGTATATTATTAATATATACGCTATAGACAGAGACAGAGAGAGAGTATATAAGCTTGAAATATTTCAAATTTAGATGGAAATAAAATGAACTACAATAAAACATTATTATACTCTAATTAATAAGAAAAAGATATGGGCCGTCTGTCTGCTTTGGACCGAAAGGATTCAATCATAGAGTAATAATACCAAGAGAGTTCACTCTCTAAAATACAGAAACGCATATCGATGGTTTTGGCCCACC
>JAYMFX010130324.1:0-12429 GCA_036784945.1 Monocelis spectator | reverse complement strand
TCAATGACTAATAGTAGATATGAGCGAATACTCAATGACTGCTAAACCAATACCCCTCATGCTAAACCACTGAACTGCTCAGTTCAAACAGATCTGTTAGTGAATATAAAAGCGCTACTCGCTACTCACCTTGTTATCGACAGCATAGGATTGTCGGGTTTCTTTTGGACCTTTGTCGGAGGAGCACAAATAATGGAGTCGCTTAGTTTTCGTTTTAATGGTAAAATAATCTTTTTATTGCCGACTAATGGAGAGTCCTTTACCATGGGAGGAACACCATTGGATATTGTTGATTGTGAGGAGACGCTGCTACTGATGGTCTTTTTGCATTCAATATCTGCATCAATACAGAGTTGGTCCAACTCCGGATTCGAATAGAAACGACTAAAATTTAATCTTGACGTACTTTTCACCCGATCGCTCCGACGAAGCGTTGAACTAGCGGATGATAATTTAGAGCTTCTATTTCTTAAATTAAAACCCGGTCCATCCTTTACACCATTATTTCTTGTGGCATCAACAGCACCTGACGTAGAATTCTAAAGCAATTTTTAAATTAAATAGCTAAAGTATAAAAGGCGTATTCTACTGTATGTTTGCATGAAAAGTATGAAGAAAATCTTCATCTTACTCTGGATTTCTTGAGTTCAGCTTCTTTTTTCAACGTTCTTTGTCGTGAATAAGATGCCACAATCCTTTTGGTGTATTTTAAATTCAAATTTTTGCCTTTATCAGATTTCAGTGGATGTCTAATTGGCGACTTAGAAGATTGGGATTTGCTATTTGGACTTTCCAGTTTAATTGATGATTCAGCTAATGATTCCAGACTCGTGGAAGATTTAACAGTCAAGACAGATGATGATGTGTCACATTTCAACTCCACTTTTGACTGAGGTTGACTAATTTCTTCCGGCGTAGTAACTTCAGAAGAAGAACTTTGAGGGTCATGGTTAGAAGTGTACCTTAAAGATTCGTACATGGCTTTTCGTAATTCTTTTTCTTCTCTCCATGATAATCCTAAGATATCAGCCTGGAATTTCAAGAATAAAATGAAATTGTATTGTAATAATACTTGATAAGAATTTTCTGTGATTAAATGAATTAACACAAAAACTTACTGATATCTTCTTCTTAAGAGAACGTCTTGGACGGTGCAAAATATTTGGCTGATTACTCATCTAAAACTCAACCATACAATAATATAAATACCTAGATTTTGTTCATAACATTTTAGAAGAATGATACGAAAATTGATTTTAAGAAATGAGTTATTGAAACTTTACATGATCCCTACAAACAACAATAATATTATTGATCATTTTTTGTCAAATCTTTGGAATACTTAATTACATTTTTGAGGTATTATGAAGATAAATTATTAACCATTAAAATGCTCCATCTCCAAAATATTTGTGTCATTCATATCTTTTTGCTTTTACATATTCTTTTGATATAGTATTACATTCTTTTCACAATACAAGCATGTTCATATTAAACTTGACAAGTTTGATTAACAAGTCTTTTCTCCTATTATTTGTAAAATCAGGGATGTGATTAACAACTTTTGAAGAATCCAAAAAATGGAGGGGTTAGGGGGGCTCCGCCATTCTGAACCCCTCATTTTTCAGATGTTTTCACCACCAAAAACAAGGAAGAATCACATCCCTGAAAATAATTAAATAATTCCATATCCCTGAAATATAGAAATTTATTTAAAGCCTGCAATTTTTTCACAAGTGTCAATAATTCAATATTATGCCTCTTCTTTCAATTCAACTGTAGACCACTTATTAATACAAAGCCATTAAATAAAGAAATAAAACATTTTGACTGCATGATTATGATCATGGATCCCTATGTTGAGTGAGTAAAAACGAGCTAGACATAACTGCATTTTATATTCTAAAGATGTTCCACACTATAGGCTTTTAGTATCTGCAAGATGGAATTTTTGTGCATTTGTAGATCTTTGGTGTATAGTGACCTGGAATTCAGATAAGGAGCTAAAGCAGTAGGGTAGGTCTAGTCTAATTATTTTAACTGAGCAATTTTCTGGTATACTATAATATGTACTTATTGACATCAATACCATTTACAAGTTCTTCATGTAAGCTTTGTTATCCTGCTGGGTTAATAAATAAATGTAGAGATCTAATTGTTTAGAATATAATTTAAAGCTCTAAATTTATTTTTTGAGATACCTAATGAAAACAAAATAGTCACAAAATAAAACTATTATTATTCAATTTACACTTCTTATACAGCACTTGAAAAAGTAATAATATGATGACCACCACATTTTCCACTTCAAAATAATAATTGCATTAATACAGATTACATAATCATTATGCTTTGCAAATTAGTCAAGCTACTTCTGATGAAATCAAAGAAGTACATAAATTTCTTTTAAGTAACTTGACATTTTAAATTGTACATACACAACACTTAGTTTAGCTGTGTGTTAAATTTTTACATTGTAGATTACAAACTACAAACACAGGCCATTGATCCTATCAATGTTGCCTTTACTAAGTCCCTAGAATGTCAATTTTTTGAAAGATGATGAATGAAAGTCAAATAGTTCAAGTGCACTTGAGAATTTGATTCACATTCACACCAAGCAGGAATCTTTGTGGAATATGCAGTATTTATCTTGAATAGTCTTTGGAAAAAATGTCCTAAGGTAAACAATTGTCCTGCATAATCCTGATGAAGATTCCAGATTGGTATTCAAATCAAATAGATGCAAAATACACATAATTTATTTGTATGATATGGTTGTGTTATATGTTTTTGAAAACTATAAAAGTTTAAGGCATAATTTGTAATATTTCTGATAGTATAAATGTACATGTACAGAAAAAACATTACCCTCATATAGAGATATTTATTTACTTAAAACACTTTGAAGATCTTAGTAAATCGTAATTAATTTGTTCAAATTAAAACAATATCTAATCATGAAAATTTAAATAAAAGTATGAATCAACAATTTTCTTATTAAAATCACTATACAGAAGAATCAAGTGAAATTTTTTGATATCATGACATTTAAATAATAAGAAAATATGATCCTAATTTAAGAGTATGTTCAGACCTAATTCGGGTAGGTATCTATCTGCGAACGATTTATCTTAGATAGAAATATACCCAGATAAATTCATCTACTCAAAACAAAATTTGTATCATTAATATTAAAGTAAAAGCTTTTGCAAATTCTCAACAAACCATAGCTGGTAAATGGACTGTTTTATGTAGCTACTGTCGTGATCTATTTTAATTGTAAAATGATAAAAATGCCTGATTAGAATTGTATTTGATGCCTAGCCTCTATATTAATCCTGACTTGTAATTTAACCCTGAATTAAATTTTTTTGTATTGAAACACCGCTTTTGATAATAGTTAAAACGAGATCTTTTTTATCACATGTTTTTACATTATTAAATTAAATATTTCATCTGATTCTATATCTTTAATATAAATGCTTCCAATTTGTAATGAGATATTAAAATAAGTAGACGCTTTATTACTATACTCTATGCTTTATTCAATGTCGTGATATTGTGATAAGTATTGCAGGAAACATAATTTGACAACACGGGAAATTGATTTTAATTAGTTATATGTAATTCTTTATAATTAAAATGAACACAGACAGAATAAAACAGAAGAATTATGTAAGGAATATTTAGATTACTTAAAAACGCTTTAAAATTTAATGAATTTCGTTTCGATAAACGTAGTATCAAATATACACAATTCACTGGTTTAACACACACACTCATTTATATATTATACATGAAGTTGATCAAACGATAATTACAGTAAATGCTGAATGGAAATATGGACGCATATTAGCCCAACAAAAATGGATTACATAGATGAGTATCTGAACGAATGTATGAGTTAAATGTTAGGATTTCTAAATTGATCCGCTTGTCTCTTGACTCGCAATTCATATTCTCTCTTATTTTGAATGTATAACGTATAAGCTTCTGCTTGGGCAGGATCTTTAGGATTGGGATTATCTAAGAGATCTTGGATTCCTTTAAGAATCTGAAATCAAAATATATCGATTTGATATTTGACAAAGTTAGTAGATATTATATGGCATTTACTTATAGATTCTTATGCATAATAAATTAATAAAGGCTGACTTGTTTGATTGTGACAGCAGGTCTCCAATCTTTGTCTTCGTCTAATAGAGACAAGCATACAGTTCCAGAAGGAAAAACATTCGGATGGAAAAGAGGCGGTTCAAATTTGCATTTCGGAGGTGAAGTGGGATACTCGGCTTTAAAGTACATTCTCAATTTGTACAAACCTCCCTCCCACAAAGTCTGAATAATAAGAAAAGCAGCTTAATAATGGAAAGAAAGGATTGTAAATCAAATGTAAAATGCATTTTTTGAAAACTTAAAATTACTTACTCCTTTTCTTCCTGGAATACAACAATCCCAAATCATCAAATTTAAAGAGCCATCTTGGTTTTTTGATGGTTTAGCTACAAAACCCTAAATAAATTTAAAACAAATAAATGAATTGTTAAATTTGACAATAATTCAAAACAATTAGCAGATATATAAAAGTATATATATATACAACTTACAAATGGATGATCTTTCCTCCAGGCTTTTCGTTCTTCAGAAAGTCTTTTTAAAGCAATGCCATCAGCATCAGTAAAGTCACCCATTCTAAATATGATTGGAAAAGATTAAAATATTAATTTAATAAATGTATAATCATACAAGTCTAAAACATTGAATATGCATTAATCATTCTTACAAGGAGTTGGTATGGTCTGTGCGACCATAGTTAATACTATAGAAAAATGTGTGCTTGATCATTTATGCTTGAAAAATTTCAGTAAGGTTTGTTCCGAATAGAAACAGTTTATGGCAAATATAAATAAAGTTTTGAAAATGATGTATTTAGAATGGTGATGAAACTTTTGATGATTTATATTGAAATTATACTCTTTGAATATTCTTTATTGGCTTTTACCTAAATAAAGGATGACTTGATAACAACTCCTAGATGATCTTACTAACATAATCATATCAACAAGTTCATACTTTTGTATCTACTCAGTTTAATGTAAAATCTAAATTTTTGAATTATTGTCTGTGTATCAGAATATTGAATTAAAGTATAGTGTCTGTATATCAGAATATTGCTGGGCATAATTATAACCAGCAATAGAAGAATAGAAACAACAACAGATATTCATTTATATATTTTGATTATTAACTGAATGTACCAGTTTTGCTTCTTTAACTATAACGGTACAAAATTTATATAGAATATAAATGATGATTTAAAAATGACATTTGACTAATCAAAAATCCCATTATATAAGAAATGATAATTATGACAATATGAAAACACATACACAATAAAATTATGTAAAATACAGTAAATTTTTTTTGATAGATGCATGAACTGAATATTGGTAGCTAACACTATACATTTAAAAAGTCAAACCAATAGATTGACAAATGGCTACTTTGTTAATGGCAAGTAAATTTAGTAAAACTTGACATTTTAATGTCTGTGCAAATGCATCACAAAAATTAAATTTTTAGAGGGTTTTATAATTCATGTTTTAAACTAATAAATTATTTATTAGTTTAGCTTCAAAGATATTTCTATAGCCTGTTTATTCTAAATCCTAATTGATACTTATTTATTGATCCATATATCATATGCAGTCACTCTTAAAAAGTTAAATGTATCTACACTTGGTAAAAACATTATCTTTAAACACATGTAATGGATCTACAAATTCCATTTTTTATAGATTACTAAAATTGATAATAATAAAATAATATCTTGAAGAATGAAAAGTTTTATGTCTATATTACAAATTAAAAACATAAACCCATTTTGACAAACAAATGTTATAGATGGAAATACTCAGATATGATTAGTTGCTTGCATAAATTGATGTCAACTTAAGTTGATGGTAAATTGGACATTCTGATTGGTTGATCTCATAACTTGACATCCAACAATGTTGACAAGTGGGTCAGTCAAGTTATAGCAATTGATTTGATGTAACTTGTAACTATTTGCTGTGTAATCAAACTATATTTAGGTATTTAGGTTAAACTTAGAACTGAGTCTTCATTAAGTTCCCTGTATGAAGACACTCTGATTGCATAGACTGTGAAATAAACATTACCCTATAAAACATACAACTTTGTGGAAGTCACTTAATGTATGTTATAACAGGATTATACTGTAAATAAAATACAAGAAATTGAAAGGTCAATCATATACAAATTGAAAAGATTAATGAGAGATCAAAAAATGACATTAAATTGATATTCTTATTGGTTAATTATAAAAATTGGGATAAAAATATGTTGACAAACAACAGGGTGGCCACTATTCATGACTTGTTTAACAAGTCATGAATTCCCTATTCTACCAAGTCCAAATGTTTGGGAATTTTAAAAATCATATTTAGTCTTATTTCAAACTAGTGTAAGCTATAAGTAGAGAAACACATATAATTATGCTTTGCTAGCATAAGTTTTAACTGTAAATGTTTTTTTGCATAAATATATGAAAACAGTGATACATGTCAATGGCAGAAGATTTAATCAAATAAAAGAATAATTTAAATCTAAATCTTCAGTTTCATAGTCAATAATATGTCACTTTATTTTTATGGTAAGACATAACTCATATTCTAACAGGATACCATATATATCATGAAATAAATTGCTTACATTGTTTAAAAAAATTTAATTAGATATTATAACCTAAAGTTTAACAATCGCAACAATAGTTACTTATTTTCTAACTTAAACAAATGAAATAAAATTGGTTTTTCCAATTCTATTTGAAAGTAATGAAGGGAAATTTTCTAAAAGAATTCTTATATCTGAGAAGTTTGCTATGAAACGAATTTTATAGTACACTTTATACACTCTGTATAGAATTATAGTAGTTTCCTTTATGGTCCTTGAAAATGTTTGTTTTAACCTACTGTCCTTCCGTCAATTTTAATAAAAACAGCATGGAATAGACGGGAATATGAAACGCAAGGCTTATGAACATAATGAAAGTGAAAGTGGATATTTAAAAAACCATAGTAGGTAATTGATGAGAGAGCAATGAGTAAGATTAAGGCAAGTATAGTAAATATAGACACATGGCAACAACAAATGAGAAATGAAAAAACAACGAGAATAAATGGAATTAACTTTAAAGATCAGTTAAAATCATGGTAAACGCTTTGCATATTTTTTTTACACAGATACTCTTAAAATCTGTTAAAGGTTATAAAAATAATGTTGCTATTTTAAGAGACTTCCCATGAATCGATCTTTCTATTTCTTTTTCTAGGACATTTGTATTTACCTACTTGAAGTAAATTGTGTTAAAATTTGAAGAATGTAACTACTAAATTGACGAAATACTAGCCGGGGGCTCTCAATTAATATTGAGGGTCTCCTCTTATCGATTTTGATAGGAAAACGATGTTGAATGCGTCTGAATTTTATATTAGGGCAGTATTTTTTTTAGCAAAGTATATGTTTACGAAATTTCAACTCTCTAACTTCAAAATTAAAGCCAGGTCAACCGAACTTTCATGATTATATAAATCGAAAAGAAAATCAATATAATTTTTTTTATCTATTAGGTAGGTAATTATTAAATTTTTATTTAAACAAATCCAACCAAAAAATATTTTATTATGAATAAAATAATTAGGTACTCGATAAACGTTTTCATTATACATTAAACATAGGTATTTAAGGTTTTGTTAATATAAATAGATAAATATATATGTGACAATTTATAATGAACAGAAGATTATTATAGATTGAATGCTAAAAATGTCAAATTGTGACATAATTATAAGCTTTTTGATATTTTAACAGATTTCTATATGTAGAGAATCGATCGAGAATACCTACATCAATCTTGTAATCAACAATTGAAAAATAAATAAGTTATACCTTAAAAATGACATGATATAGATTTTCAAAAACATAAATAATTTCATTAAAACAGTTTTTATCTGGCTGAAAGATTCATATTTGCATTACTTTTTTGTTGAAATATCATAAATCATTCAGAAAAGATATGAATACATATTTGAGTTTCAAATCAGGATTCATATATGTCTAAATAATTCGTAGATATTTTATATACTTACAATTATAGAGTGTAATTATTATCTAACTGATATTCTAACAGGATAGTTACAATATAAATAACAAAAGTTTCGAATTGAAAATCGTTTGAGAAAAACTAAATTTCTCAATGTGGCATTTAAATATTACATAAATATAGGATTGAGAAACACTCATTGAGTCTTTTTGATCTTTTATTATACCTTTTTTTATCCTATAAAGTTCTTAATGAATTGAGTTTGCATCCTTTTTATCATCATGAACAAATGAAATTAACCTTTGAATATGGTTCATATCGTTTGGGATTCTTGGTCGATTTCTCCGTTGGGATAATCGGTAAGCGATGTAAAAAACCAGTCCGATTAGAGTCGCCAGATTAATCATTAACGAAACTACAATGAGGTGTTGTTTCATACTGCTTGAATCTGCGGAATTCGTTAATTGAATAAACGAACCATTCTCTTTTCGCATTGTGTCGTTAGTGGGAGAAGCATTAATTCTACACAAGGCTCCAGACATGTAATAATCGCATGGATTTAATTTCAACAGTGAAGACGTTGCATTGATTGACGCACAGAGTACTCTTATAGATGACTCACCAATAATAGAGGAGCATGTACAGCCTTGAATTCCTGATGTCAAACCTGTCCATATGTCCTGCGACAATTCCAATTGTTGGCCAATCTTCTTTAGTTCAAAATGATCACGCATCGTTGTAGGATAAGTCAGTGTCATATTCTGCAGTCTGCATTTTGTTTTGGCCTCGTGCCACTCGAAAATACCCCGAACAATGTGAAACTTCTGACTTCGAGTTGTTATTAAACACAAAGATAAATAAAATAATGTGCACAATAATTGCATATTTAGTGATGAAAGTTGAGATGATGATATGAGATCTCTTTGTCAGTCAGTTCAAATCCATTTATCGCAGGAAATCGATAAGTTGTATCTCTGTTAATATTGTTTAATTCAATTTATAAGCAATCGTTGAATTATGCGCATTGAAAAATCTGCAAAATATTTATCTGTCAAATGAAATTGATTAAAATTGACTGATCAGTTATAGTACAGACAAACAACACTAAAGAAAACTCTCAAGATAGAATCTTAACCAAAAAGCCCGCAATTATTGACTTTATTTAATTCTGCTTTCCATATTGAATTTCAAATATTTTAAGCAATGTTTCATAAATATAGTCGCGGTTAAGTGGAGTGAATTTTTTAAAACTGAAATTTTTAACATTTGAACAACAGAAAGGCATCAATTTTTGGAATGTTATCCGGGTTTTGTGTGAACTAGGTATAGGCACTGGTAAATTTGAGTAGAAGAATATTAAATGTTGGATGGTTAATTTCATGTTGTATAGCATAAAACCTAATTTCAATGAAGTCTACTTTATTTTTATCTATTTTACGTATTTTTGTAATGTCAGAATCTTTTTATAATTTGCCTCTTAGGTTAAAATATCCCTGAAAGCCAAGTTGATCGCCCTGATTTCAGTCTTCGATCTTGCACCTTCGGCCGCTCGAGATTATTCTCGTTTATAAACGACGATTTATTGACTGACTATGATTTACCATGTTTACTATTTAGTATACCTATACACGATTCTAATTTGAATAGTAAAAATTCGATCAATATATGACAATGCTTGCATTCAGTGCATTTCAATTATAAAACAAAATTGCTTCGAGAAAGTATGAACTTGTATATGTATGCATAGGTTTCTTGAGTTAAATAACATTTGATCAGCTGCGCTCTTTTCAATACCCGATCATTTCACATAATGGCAAGCTGCACCTAATGTGTTATTAGGTGACCAAACATGCAAGTAGACCAAACAAGTAGGTATACCTCTACTTGCAATCTTTAATGTTACCACAAGTGGTGCACTACACGATAATTAAAAAGACTTCACACACTCGTATTGAATTACCTTGTGTAGTAAGTAATATGGAGGTATATTGTGTTCTCGATTCGTTTATACCTGATCGTACTTACATATAATTTGTACATTATGCTCTCTCCAAATACATGCGTCGATAAATATCAAATGTAAAGTCTATTAAAGATTATATTATTACGATTTTAGCTGCGGAGAAAAACTTTCATTGAATGAGTAATAAAATGCCTTTGTAAGAAGAATATCAGTTATTATCCCATATTATATTATGAAAACGATGGATGCAACAAAAGGAAAACTATCCATGACAAAATGGCATTGGATTCTCTTGGTAATCACCCCAATAGCGGTGAATATTTCGATGTTTCTTCCGCACAGCTTCAATTGCTTCATAGCCGAATACCGAACTGAAAAGTCACCCGAATCTTTGGCAATACTCGATATGAAAACGGTGATTGTCTCCTTCCTGTCGCACATCTTGATGTTTATCTTCCTGCCAATTTACGAACGATTTCCGAAGTACCATCAGATTTATGCGTTTGTGGGATTCATACTCGTTTCGATATCGTGCTTCACCTCATCACAGATTGGCAGACACGAGGATTACCTATTCATCTCGTATAGCTTAATATATGGGATCGGTGGTGGGATAATCATTTCCGTTTATCATAAAAATATTGCCGACTATTTCCCAAGAGAACATAGCCATCACTTGATAGCAACTTGCATTCATTTTCTTGGGTTCCCGTTGGCAACTTTATTTGGCAATCCCTTGAACGCTTATATGATTGAAACATATGGTTTGAAAACAACTTACATCTTTTTGGGTGGTTCTACATTATTCTGTGGAACTATAGTTAGCTTGTTGGTGAAACCTGAGGAAAATAGGAGCTTACTTTCCTGTTGCGAGAATAATGAAGTCGGAGAAACTCAGAAACTAGTTGTTACTGAGGATCAACCTTCAGCTGGTGTTGGTGTAAACGATTTGCAAATTTCCGACCCACAATCCCCAAATTCTACAAATCCGGTCATCAAATCGCAATGGGCTGATATATTCGGTACACCACAATTATATCCTTGGTGTCTGGGAAAATATTTCAATTATGCATCATGGTTCGCCCTAAAAACTAACCTTACAGCTTACTTTCTCTCTAATTTGAATTTTTCATTCCAGGTGTCTGCCAATCTTATGATCTCATATGCTGCCTTCCAAGTTATAATAGGTTTCTTGGTCATATTTTTCGGCAGTCATTGCAGCACCTATCTCATTCAAATACACATCCTTTCATCACTGTCCCTTTCCGGGTTGCTGTTTGTCTGGATTTATGTTGTCAACAGTCCCTTATCCGCTTATATAATGACTTTCCTGGTGGGTGGTGTCATACAACTGAATCTCATTTTCGGTTATAATGGTTCTGGCGAAGTCACTAATTGTAGTTTATCGCGTGTATGGAGTCTCACACTGGTAGCTTGTGCATTGGGGATTCTGTCTAGCCCTCTGCTTGGTGGAGTTATATTGGACATGACTAATACACCCTGGTATTTTTTCACGGTGAATGGCCTGTCTTATTTGTTCTCTGCAGGTTTACATGGTCTCACTTGGTTCCTCATGAAACGACAGAATAATAATGAATGATTAATTATCATTATTTACTTTATTAGATAAATCTATTTCAAAACAACACTATATTTTGGTTAATGCTTTATTAATAAAACAAACTTTCGATAGAAACATCTTTACTTTTATGTACATTAGGATTCAATTTAGTTCAGAGTGTCAGAGAATATTATATGATGGCGACTGCAAGCTTTGAGCTTTGACGGAGAACAATGTGGAACGTCGTGTAGATACGATAAAACAAACTTTTGGTGATAATTTGAGTATATTGAGTACTCAATATACTCAACTATAGTTGCAACTCCCGTCGTGCCAATAAAGCGATCTACTATTTCAATCAATAATTGTAGATACATTCAGTAACGAACAATATAGATTCTATATAGATTCTATATAGAATAAATATAAACAAATATTATACATATATCTATGGTATAACGAATGGTTGTCTCCAATAATGACGTCATTACTGTATTGGAAATTTGATTGGCTTTCAGAAGATGAGAATCTCTCAATTAGGAATTCAAAAGTCAATTTTTAACACGAGAGTAACATTATCCGACACAATACCATCCGACACGTTGTTTATTTTTTATAAAGACATATCCCACAGAGTAGTATTATGCATCGATATGTTCGTCTAGTCAACCTCTACTAGAGGGTACCATAGCCGACCCTGTCCGACCCTCTCTGTACCTTCAGGGTCCAAAATAGTCATAAAATACACTAAAATTAACCATCCGACACGTTTATTTT
>JAYMFX010130214.1:0-12430 GCA_036784945.1 Monocelis spectator | reverse complement strand
AGTGGTAGCAACGAATTCAGAGAATTTATTTTTTAAAGAGCGGATATTTGTCATGAAAATTGAGGGGTGATGTTTCGGGTTTATTGGGTTTATAGGTTTTCTGGCTGTAAGATCTGTAGATGGATCCTGGATCTTGGGTTTGGGTGACTTATCCTGTTTGTTTGAGTCAGGGTGCTTTAACTGAGTTTTATGTTTAACTGGAAGATTGGCGGTTGTTAATTTGTTATCTGGTGTGATGGCATCGTAATGATCGTTTCTTTTGATGAGGAAGAGTTGAAAGGTGGGGTTGTGGTGTGTTGGATAGATGTTAATGATTTGAATAGGTTGTTCCGAGTTGTTGATTAAGATGCTGAGGATACATTTTAATAAGTTGGAAATAATTAGGGGTAGGATATCGCCGAAATCGCTGTCATAGTGATTGTAATTTATGTAGTTATTCATCTGAGGCACAATGTCAGTAATGGAGTAAGCTGAGTAAAGCTCCAATTTGTTATAGACCTCCATAGAGATAAGTTCAGTCAGCGGGAGTTGGATTCCTATGTTTATCGATGATAGGCAAGACATGATGCTGTGTAGAAGACAATGTCCATCTCCAGGTGATTTAGTGATAGTCATTTTATTATGATCTAGAAATTCTTTCAGTTTTAGCATGTTATTTCTGTTTTTGTTTACAGTATTTACATAATTTAAGGAGGATTGGAAAGGATTGAAACGGTTATGGGTTTCTCCTGGATGAGTTCTGTTACTTTTTGTAGTCATTCGGATTTTTCCCAATTGTTTCCTATAAAAGATATTCCTTTCTTTGTTTAATTTCTTTTTAATAACTATATTTAGGTAAGTATTACTTAATCAAACCTTTCTTATGTAATGCAAAACAGAATAAATTAGTTAGTAATCGCGAACTGAGGTACAAAATGTATGCATTAGTTTTTTTTTATAAATTTTGATTAAAAATAGTGTCTGTTATTTTTTGTTTTTCTATATATACTTTTAGAATATTATATGCATCAAAGAGAGAATATTATGTTGGATTTCTCAATCATATCATCAGTATTAATCACTGCTTAATCACTACTTGACCATCGTCAACCTGATTTGTGCACGTTTTCATTTGCACATTGTTATACACTTGCGTTAAATTGATTATCGTTTTCTCTGATGATTCAAGGTAGTAACAAACCTCACCAGATGTTACAAACAGTGTTCTGTACTTAAGCGACGGCATGTGGATGAATTTTGTCTTACCACGAACCCTTATTGGCAGAAGCACTGTTCCGAATGATTCTGTCTTTGTTAGATTGTAAAAATTGTAACCAAAATTGTAATCAATACACTCAAAGAGAATTCATAATAGAATTCGACCAGTTTTTTATTCAAAAAGAGTAACATATAATAATATTTACTATAATATATATATATATATAATAATAATAATAATAATAATAACTCTAAGATTTAAAACACACTTTTAAAACACTACATTAATAACAAAATAACCAGCGGGAAAAACAAGTTCCATAATTTTTAAAACAATCTATAATTAAATTATGCGGTAATATATCATAATTGTTTATGAATTCATTGATGCATAAATTATTTATTATTTAATTCATTAGAAAAATAATTTTGTAATTATCCATTTTGATGTATAACATGTCCATCATCTTTTTTAAAGATGACCTAGTATGTATGTATTTATATATTTTTCAGATAAAAGACATTATTAACATTTAAGTAGCTACATATACATAATAATTAGTAGGTGGCTAGCCTAGTAGGTATAAGACACAATATAATAAAATAAAAATTACTTTAATGTATATTAATATGGTATACTTTAATAGTATTTATATCTTATGTCTCTAACTGAAGGACTTTAACAATATTATACCAATTGCATACTAATTTAATTCAAATATTGCTTGTATTATTAGTATTTGCATAAGCTAGCTTTATAGACACAAAAAGCATATATTGAAACAAATTAAGATTATAACAATATAGTTTACTATATATAAATTTTTAGTACATTTTTAGCACTTTTGATACTTAACTATAATATAATCATTAAAATATTGTGCAGAATATAGAAATGATTTATTAAATAAAATATATATTATTAAGTTTAACATAATTTTATGTAACTCATTTGACAAAACTTCAAATATCCCTAAAAATTAAACTTCATGACTTTAGCTAATATGAAATTTAAAAAGTTTATTACTTTTTTACCTTGTGAAGGATGTCACTCTATACCTTACTTCTTTATTACTTTCAATACTTACAATTTTAGTGGCCTTGAGTTGTAAAAAATAGACATGGTTGATATTTATTTTGGTTCTACAACTGAGATTATTATCTTTATTTTCTTATGCTTCTTCTTAAAAAATATTTTAAAGTATCCTTCTTTCTTCTATTAATAACCCCTAATGCAAAATTTTCTAATAGCAATTAGAGTCTTTTTAGATCAATGCATGAAGAAAGAGTAATTGCATTTGGTAACACTTTCTTTTTTAATGAAAATAATAATTAATTCAATAACTTGTTTAAAGTATTTTAAAACATTGATAGTCATGTTAAAATCAATCATAAAATATTTTCAGACAAATAAAAACTAGAAGTACTCCTGATGAGCCAGATAATATTGCTGCTTCTGTCAAAGCAAGACAGCGAGCTACCAGAATAAGTCAATCAAATAATGATGATATCCAAAGCTCATCAACTAATCACAATTCTAATTCTCAAGCTGACCACCATGGAGATAATGATCAGAGTCATACCCATCATTCAAATGATGGAAAGAAAGTTGACAAGAAGAAAATAAACAGTATGTTTAATAATATATCCTTTTTTCAAGATTATTAGCTTTTCATGAGTAAAAACATATTGTATTTATTGCTTGATGTCTACTTTTTCTGTATTATTTACCTCATACTTAGTATGATTTTAACAGAATGATTGGCCAAATTATTATAGAAATTTATAAATATGAATACGCCAGTAAAGTGACCCTGCAATTCTCTGAATTATCATTTCTATTTTTTGGAGGAGGATAGAGTGTTGATTGCATTGTGATAGAATATTCATGTGTTTAGTTTACTATAATAATCTTTTTATTTCCATTTTTTGAATTATTTAGAAGTTAATAATAACAACAGTAATAAGCGAAATTCCAAACCTTTCTGGTCTCCAGCTGAGAAACGATTATTTTTTCAAGGTTTGCGCATGGTAGGTAATTAAGAAATAAATTATTTTAATGTTTTTATTTAAATAAATAGGATTCTTTAATTTATTAAAAATCATTGAAAATTATAGTATGGAAAAAATTTCAACGAAATCAGCAGATTCATTCGCCTTAGGGCTAATCAAAATGAGGTCCAGGGTAAAACAAAAGAGCAAGTTCGTTTCTTTTATCATCGTACTTGGCAATCGATTCGCCCCTTCATATCAACCAATGAATCCGTATCCAATCTGGCGCATGAGCTGTATGGATTGATCAATTATTCTGTTATTAGAAACAGAATCAAGAAGCGTAAGTTGAATTCTCCTCAATTTATTTAATCACCCTTTTCTATCTAATTGGGAAATATCGGAGTTAACAGTGGGACATTACGATTTCTTTTTTTCTAGAATTTAGTGCTCGATTAGGAGAAAAGTTGAATGAACTTGTTCAAACTGGGTATGCTGAAATATTTATTAATTGCTTATTATTTACACATTGCTTCTATCTAATAGGTATGGTTACTCTATGCTATTGACTGTCAAATTTAAATAACCCGAGTAAATCTTTCACATTGCAGAACCACATTTGTACGAAATAATGGTAAACGGTACATTCTTCGAACTCCCATTTGTCCTGCGTTAAAGAGACTTAATAACATGAGAGGTAATTATAAAAATTTACATTATTAATGACTCATTTTTTACTTTTATACAAATCTACTGAGTAACTTTTATAACAAAGTTAATATACACTTCAACTATTCGAATTCAGTTCATAACAGAAGGTTAAATAAAATAACACTTCGCTTTACCTATAAGCGTTGCTGATTTGAAAATTGCAACTTAATTATCATTTTAAATTTTATTCGATAAATAATTTATCATCTTAGTTTTCTGAAAAATAGATTTCTGACCAAATCAATCCCAGAACGTTCATTTTCTACTCGAAACTTTCAGCTCCAACTCAAGATTACCTGCTGCCTGATAACATTAGTATAGAGTTGATTCCCCGTAATCAGGCGAGTTTATTGAGGGTGCAGAGTTCAGAGCAGAATCCCAGAGTTAAATTCAATGTGAGCATAAATCGACAACTCTCTGATGTGATTGCACACACGGAAGAAAAGTGGAAAAGTGCGAACCAGCGAGTGGTAAATATAATGATGTTCATAATTATTAAGCAGCGATTAAGGTTGTCTCTATTCTTTGTTTGGTCAATGCTAAAATACGCAGGAACCAAACTTAAGCTCTCTATACCTCTCCCCAGATAATACGAAAACTTCCTGACCATATCTGAAAGTGGTCTGAAAATGTCCAAAAATAGTGATTTTTTTACCATATTACTTACAGCAGGAGCTCAAAACACGCCCGATCACACGTAAGCTCGCTACGCTACTCCTCTCTAATATCCCTCCAAGTTTCATGCTTCTAACTTCTAGGAGTCGGACGCAATGGCCGAAAAATGTCCAATGACATATTTTGGCCACTATGTTCGACCACTTTTACATATGGTCATGACGTTTTAGTATTATCTGGAGAGAGGTATAGAGAGCTTAAGTTTGGCTCCTGCGTGTAATCGGTCTTGTTTTGAAAAAGCTTTGACTCCAGCGGTTATTTTAGCATTGACCTTATGTTCTACTTATTTATTGATTCTTTTGTTTGCTCTTCAGCGGTCATCGCTTGGCCTTCCTCCTACAAACTGTCCCCGGTTGCGTATTTTTCTAGTTGCAAATTGTCCGCTAGACGGTGCCCTTTCAGTACAGGAAGTGGTCAGAATTAGAAGTGTCGACGTGGCTCTAAAGTCTTATCAGGAGAGATTGCAGCAGAGTGAGTCATTGTCTTGAAGAATATTAAAACCTTTAGCTACTCCTAAAAGTATAATTCATTGATCTTTGTAGTGACTGATATGCTGCAAATCGGGACGATATTTTGAAATTTTGCTTTTTCGCTAGAGCGATTATCAATTTTAATTTTCATGCACGATATTTCAAACATTCACAAGAGATCACATATTGCTGATCACTAATTGGCTATTTTATTCGCGCTTAAGAAAGAGAATGATGTTTGAAATTCATTTCAGAATTTCTTTGTTCGGTATAGCGTTAAAGTAAAATGGCGCTCGTGAAACATTCCTGCTGAAATCGCATTCTTTTAAATTTCAGAAGACAATCAAGTTGTTAATGAGGAAAATTCTGGTGTAAAATTGGATCTTACTGATATAGGAGAAAAGATGAGATCGGGTGTCGATTATGAGGTAAACGATTCTACAAAACGTCTTTTAGAACTATGCATTCGTTGATACGGTTCTTCTACATATTTGTAAAACGGCTTTAATAGATGCATATGACTTTTCAAATTGCATATTACAGTAATCTCTGTCTTATGCGACTTTCTTGTATTCAAACTAAATCGGTCGCATAAAACAGGGACTACTACTGTATTCTAAAGTTTCCACCGCCGATTTAAAATGAACGATTTATGGCCGAGCTTAAACTAAATCGTTTGACAACTAACTCTTTGTGTATTTTTACAATAATTTGCGAGTAACTCCTTGGACTGTATTGTATTGTATCTTCCATTAATTTTTATAGGAAGCTCGTAGTGTAAAACTTTTAGTTTTATACATTGCTTTGGGTTGTCCGGAGACTATTCAGTTTGAGTACGAATATTTAACTGAGGCAGACAAAGAGGCAGCTCAAATGTCCGTTAGTAATGCTCTTCGAAGACTGTTGCACCTTTCTGCAAATGAGTGGATTGATCACAAGAAGAAGAAGGTACCATCTACTCTTCATCTAATTTCAATTTGCCTAGTCCACATAGTGAAATAATTGATAGAGCGAATTACTAGTGAAATATTTGTGAGCGTGGACTGCATATATTATATATTCTTGCAATTTCAGACTACTAAAGATGCACTTGAAGAAGAAATCGGTAATCTACAGGCGCAATTAGAAACTATGAAAAATGAAGTGAACCAGTTGCAATCCTTGAGGCAGAGTTTATGCAATTCTACTGATTCAATGTCAGGCTCTACTTCGTCCAAACAGTCGCGATCAGATCATCTCATCGACAACCGTTCAGCAGCGTCCAAAACCTCGCATTTCCAACTGCATAATGGACAAAGTGTTGAAGTTGTTGACTTGGAGAACTACCACCAGATGTCGCCAACCAACGATCCAGATGAAGACAATAACGAGAGAGTTTTACAGCAAGTGAGAGTTGTTGTCAGATGAGTTTTATTAGACCTCGGCCAGGATTGTCTGATAAGGGGGTCACATTACAGTATAGTACAGAATAGAACAGCTGTATTGGGATTCGTTTTGATAATTCAGATCACATTCGTATTTGTTTATAGCTTTCTGGCATCAGTAAACAACCCATTGTGGTGAATCAGCAAGTAAAGGCGCCCTTCCAGATGCCCCAGTCTTCTCTAGCTGCTCTCAAGGCGTTTAACTCTTCTCGCGTTCGTCAGAGACACCTGAACCATCCGGTCAGCTTGAACACTCACCGGGCCTCTAACTCTAATAGTACACAGCAGAGAAAATCTCAAACTAAAAGCACCACTCAAGTAAATTCGAATTTCATTAATCTCTGAATTATTTTAAAATAGAAAATTAGCTCTTGTTGAAAAAGAATAAAAGTTTATTGTAACATTTTCACAGTCCTAATCATTACAGAGAATGTTGTCAGCATGAGATGTGTGCATATAAATACTCAGAATAAATCGATTAGGTGAGTTGAAATTAAAATTGAAATAAGTTAAAGTGATTACGTAATAGTGAATAGATGATTAGAATGTAAGTTGTGAAAGTTCATCCAATTCAAGTTTAGAGTTTATTTTGGGAGAAAGCTTGTTGATGGCGAATTGGATCGGAGTGACGCGCGAGTATGGATGCCTCGAAGGTGCCTTGGCAGATAGAATTGTGTTTGAATACTGAGCTTTTTTCATCGTTGTAGTGTTCCCTAAGTCTGTAGTGGAGAGTGTAGTGTGCTGCTTATATAGATGGCTTTGGAAGCGGTGCATTTGAGTTGGTGATTTGAATCGTTTTCAAATATCATTGTCAAAAAAGCCAACCGACATATTATATTTGCTAACTTTATCCTAACAATAATTTGATATTTTAGGCTGGCAGTAAGGCTAAGGTAAGATTGAGTGAACCTGTAATGCCCAGTCGCTCGGGTAGATCCACCCCTTCCTTAATTGAGGAACTGTCCACTGACTCGCGTGGTATTCTAGAGCAGGCTTTCAAGATGTCTATGATGTGCGCGGGAGATACTTCTACTGATTCATTATCATCATTGCTAAATCATTTATCACCAGCTCATGACCCTATGGCTAATGGAGGACCATCTGGTAGGGAAACAAATTACAAAAATTACCGCAAAATTAGATTCAGAGACCGCTGTGTCTCTCATTAGGTTAAAAATAAAGGAGGAACGGCGATCTTGGCTTCTTTGACGGGGTGCGTCGCCAGAGCGGTTGAGAGCTCGAAGCGGATCGACTAGTTTCACGCGACGCATTCTCATCAGCTCGCTCGCTTGCTGGTCGCAGCTTTGCCCTTTGGTAAAGGGTCTTGTTGCTCAAACGGTTTAGCCAGAAGATGTTGTCGGCAGCTCGAGTGCGCACTGTCGAATTGCTGTTCCATGCTGTCGTTGAGGGTTGTGTCTGGGAGTTGTAGAGGAGCACTGTCTCTACTGTGGATTCGAAAAGCCGAGAGTTCTCAATAGGTCAAGCAGAGACGGAGATCCCCAGATAGGCTTTAGTTGAGACAGAGCTGCTCATGCCAAGGCTCTACGATAGGAAATATCCTTGTAACGGTTGACGATTCAGCCGCCAAGGTATCTAAAATCGGTGCCATTTGACAGGGAAAGTCTTTCTCCATTGGTGTTGTTGTAGAGTAGATGTTGGCGTCCATTGGTGTTTGGTAATGACATCACCTCTGTTTTGGTAAAGTTTACCTGGAGACTGAGGTACCTATTTTGGATGCGACTGAGGCCAAGTTAGAGAAACGTTGTTGTGCGGATTCGGTTTTTGACGCGAGTAGAGCGATGTCATTTGAACTCCAAGTCGTTTTTCCAAAATCCGTTTTGAGAGGAGGAAACCGCTTCCTTCCGGGATTACAAAATGGAGCGTCGTTTTCTAAAAACATGAATTTCATTGACAAGTAAAGTTCCAAAACAATGGAAGTCATGGATTGGATTCGAGCAGAGATCCATGCATCTCATCTTCATAGCCCTCAATCATCAGCCGACTACTAAATGCCAGTCAAAGTTGGTTGGGATTCACGAACGGAGAAGAGCGACCTAAAAATTATAAGAGTAGCATGGATCCAGAGCATGTCTCATGCTCAATGTTGAATTTCAGAGTTATTTGAACACTCTTAAGTATGAATTACATATTATATTCTTATGCGGTAAATGATATTTCACTTTTGTGATTCTCTTTCAGATTTACAATCTCTCGCATTTAATCGGTGCGCGGATAATTTTCAGTCCCCTCATTATACACTCCCTTCACCAAACATTGGCTCAGTAGGTTGCAAATTGTTTTACTTTTTAACTGATTGTGGAAATTGTGGAAATTGTAGTATTAGCTGCTGTCTCTTTATTTTTATTAGGAATGTTCTTTACCTTTGAGTCAATTTCTATCATCAACTAGTCCTCTAAAGTCTGTCGACAGTCTCTCGCGTGACTCTCTGCATCATATAGTGAGTTATAGAATCATTTATTATCTAAATAATATACATATTCTAGATTGTCCAGATTAAAAATTGCAAATGGGCGCAGTTATCAATCTCAACTTGATTTCCAAATGCTACAATTTATTTACTTCAAATTCTGAAGAAGATAATATCGTCGTCTGCTTAACAAACAACCATCGATATAGTGCTAAATTTCCTTTACTTTGTATTATTATAATTTTGTTTCTTTTTTAAATGCACTTATGTAACATAACCTGTACAGTGAACTGTCGGTTGGTTAACTTTCAGAATTCAAAAATCCTCAATTTGGAATTCTCAATCTGTAAACTAATAAGGGTTCTCTGTTTCAGCCTTCCGTATTGACTTATCATCATAGAAATTCGAGGTCCAGTTGAAGCTATAATTGGGGAATTACCTACCTTGCCTCAGACTATATCCACCCTTTATCTATAACTGATATAAATCTTATTAAATATGTTTAGGTTGGCGCGGGCGATATGAGTCAACTATACAACGACACTTCTTCCGATATGTGTGCCAATATATTTGATCTGGAAAAGCATTTATATGGCGAGCGATCATGCGATGAAAAATAGAACCATATATTTATAGCTATGTATCTTCCTCTTATTTCTCTAAATTACCGCATTTATATTTATATTATTATAATCTTTGAATTGTTATATGAATATATTTAAAAGTATTACAATATTATCGTGTAGGTGCCTACATAGTATTATTTAACTAATAAAGATGTGTATTTGATGATGTTATGCGATAGTGTTTTACGAATAATTAAAGAATCTTTATTGTATGGCTGTAGGCCATTATGAGTTCATCCCTCTATATCATGTGGTGTACCACAGGGATTTGTTCTTGGTCCTACTCTTTTACTCCCTTTACACACTGCACCGACATCCGACTTGATAACTGCGCATAATTTGCACTACAACATCTTCTACGCTGACGATACTTCTATCTACATTTCATTTAAATGTACTGAATCGGAAGGTAATGCTGCCTTATTAGTTAACTGCATCCACCACCTTCATGATTGGTTTAACTCAAATGGTTTAACTAGTCCGTTAATAGATTTGAATGTGATTAAACAGATTTGTAGATGATGCGATATTTCCAAAGAACTCTGTGGATATTTCACAGGAAGCCCGTGTAACCATAGAAATCGACTAATATTCTGGCAAAAAACAAAATAGTGTAATGCAGGAGTAACGTGGCCGAACTTTTTCATAGACATTTAAACACGTACTGCTGTATTTTGGACGCGCAGTAGATTAAATCAATCGATTTAAATGGTCCGTATAGGAATATGCGTTACAAATTAGTCACAAAGGCGTGGATAAGTTTCTGAGCAGGGGCCTGTTTCATAAAAGAAAATTAATTTTCCACTTAATTTTCTTTTATGAAACAGGCCCCAGGTTACATCCACTCGGTGAGCAGGGATCAAGCGGGTACCTACACAGATTCTACCTGTTGTCTATATGCTCTGAGGCGGTATAGTATAGTGGATTAGTGATCAGGAGTTCTGATCAGACAGTTGACCATAATATACTGCACCTGTTGAGATTATCATTTTTCGAGTCAAGCTGGCCTACTAGTACAGAGTTAGTAGTATGAATCCAAAAATAGGCTTTCTATATTTTCTAGACAAAAATAAGATTTTCTTTCGAGATCAGAGTATCATCAATATTAGTATATACAGATGTAGGCCTCGAATGTATACACTCAAAAGTTCAGAGTGAAACCTCTGTGTGAAACTATATTACGTTTTAGTGACGCTTTGCAATTTTAAGAAATTACTTAAAACTGAATTAGAGACTCTGGTTGGTACTAGACTCTGCGACACATCCGCAAGTGTAATTTTATATGTGTAACTGTTTTAAGACTGTTCTGCCTATTTATGGAGTGCGCTTTAATATAATAATTATGTAAAATAATAGTGAGAACGGAAGATCTCTGGTGATTGTATTTTATTGAAATTAAAATCACGACAATCGTTTCGAGTTCAGCTGAACTCATTATCAAGTGGAATTAAGAACAATATTTATATACCAGTCGAATGAGGGAGAAACAATGATTGCGTAATATGCCTAATAGAACAAGACAAAGTGCAGAAGGACAGATCAATAATATGAAGTGAAGAGAGCGGATAGGATAATGAAATAGGACAAAGACAACTAAATGAAATAAACCGAAGCATAAAACAAGGGCAGGAAAATAAAATTGGAATAATATAAATGTAAAATAAGATTAAAAAATACAAGGACCAGAGATCTTCCGTTCTCACTATTATTTTACCTATTAAAAATCTCTGATGTTTTCTTCTAATAATTATGTAATTGACACTTAATTTAGTAAGTATATACACAGTCTCTAAAAAATGTGTCCTCTAGTTAAACAAGGCTACCTTTTAGCCTTATGCCGATTTTTTAATATTGAAGAGACAAGACAAATGAACTTATAATGAACTCTAGCACAAGGACCTAAAATATCTGTATAAAAATGTAAAATATAGGAAGCTTTTGCTTTATTTTTTCAAAGAGCCCAGTCAGTTTGTTTAATTAAAATTTGATATTAAGACATATTATATCTTATTGTAAAGAAAATGAAATAAAACGATATTTTGATTTCGTTACAGCATTTACAAAATTAACTTTCATGACTCGGTTTTTTTCGGATCGGTGATGCTCTTTGTATTTATATCACAAATAGTAAATATTGATTTAAGAAGTTTCAAGCGCTTCAATTGAAACGTTTTATCCTTTATGTCTAATAAACGTTTGGCTAAATATTCTTTATAATTCATGTAGTATTTATTATTGGACATATTCCTGGAGTCATCGGTGCTGAGTCTTTGAACCTTTTCAGAGATTTCATCATTCAAATCTACTTTGTGGTTGATCAAAACTCGTGACATTTTCACAAAGTGGGAAGTATCTGTCTGACATAAAAGTGTAAACAGCAGTACTAAACTGTTTTTTTCATTGATTAAAATGTCCTGCGTACCATCAGGCAAGTGATAATAGTTGACCTCATACAAGTTTTGATAAATATCACCACCATTTTGTAATAATAAATCAAGAAAGGCTGGATTTTTGTATTTTATTGCGTAAGCAACTAATGGCATGATAAAATACGTTTGATTAACTGGCTCTCGACTGTTTGTCCTTTCTTCATAGAAATAATTGATAGCATCATAACGGTAAGTTCTAAAATGATCAGTGAATGATCCCATGTAGTTAAACTCAATAGCTTTAATAAATCGCCTGTCAAATCTATAGGGAGGTAAATCAAATTCAACTTCGTTCTGCGTATCACCTATTATTCTTTTTATAAATTGACGAAGATTCAAAAGCGGCTTTTCCTGTGTTGAAATATGATTTCCAGGTTTATCTTTACTTTGAACAACTTCTGGTTTCAATATATAAAGCATCGTTAAATATATCAAAAAAGTTTCTGACGTTTGAGTTTAAAATTAATTTACGTTTTAA